>CACVBM020001127.1:0-138756 GCA_902728155.2 Microthlaspi erraticum | reverse complement strand
ACATGACTCATGTCTCCAAACTGACGGCTACGAACTACCTCATGTGGAAGATCCAGATCCATGCCCTCCTTGATGGATATGATCTCGCTGGTCATATTGATGGGTCTGCGGTCATTCTTCCAGCAACTCTCACAACTGGTGAGGCAGTCTCGATGAATCCAGCATACACTCTCTGGAATCGTCAAGACAAATTGATCTTCAGTTACCTAATTGGAGCGATCTCCACGCCGCTCCAACCTCTTGTTGCTCGTGCTTCCACAGCCTTTGAAGTATGGGAAAGACTTGCCCAAACCTATGCTAAACCTAGCAGGGGCCATATCAAACAACTGAAGACGCAACTCAAAAACTGGCGCAAAGGAAGTAAAACCATTGATGTTTTCCTTCAAGGTGTCACCACTCGCCTGGACCAACTGGCGATACTCGGTGCCGCGATGGAGCATGAAGATCAAATAGATCTCATCCTCGAAGGTCTGCCTGACGACTACAAAACGGTCATAGATCAGGTTGAAGGCCGTGATACTCCTCCATCAATCACCGAACTACATGAGAAGCTTCTCAACCATGAGGCTAAACTTCTCACCACTGCTGAAGCAATGCTTCCACAGGTTCCAGTCACTGCAAACGTGGCTCAACAACGCAACAACCACCACAACAACAACTTCCGCAACAACAACAATCACTCACGCAACAAGAACAACCAGTGGCAACAGTCATCCTCCAACTGGCAATCTCCTCCACCACAAACGAGGTATGATTCCTATACTCCTAGACCTTACCTTGGCAAGTGCCAGATTTGTGGTGTCCAGGGTCATGGAGCGAAGAGGTGTCCTCAATTTCCGCAATATCAGGCGCACAACAACTTCAATAATCAGCGTCCTGGTCCGCTTACACCCTGGCAACCTAGAGCCAATTTCGCAGCAGGCTCGGGTTACTCTCCTGATCACTGGTTACTTGATAGTGGAGCGACGCATCACATGACGTCGGACCTCCACAATCTCTCCTTGCATCAACCGTATCCTGGAGGAAATGATGTTTCACTCGCTGATGGTTCCTCCATTCCGATTACTCACTCCAGTTTCAAATCTCTCCCTACAAAATATCATCCATTACGTTTACAAGATGTTTTATATGTCCCTGATATCCATAAAAATCTTATATCGGTATATCGATTATGCAATGCTAACCGTGTTTCGGTGGAATTCTTCCCTGCATCCTTTCAGGTGAAGGATCTGAACACGGGAACCCCATTACTCCAAGGCAAAACTAGAGATGAACTGTATGAATGGCCGGTGTCTCCGTCTCAAGTCTCTGCGTTGTTTGCTTCACCAAACTCTAAGGCGACTTCAGCTTCATGGCATTTGCGATTAGGCTATCCCTCTTCTTCCATTCTAAACACTGTTGTTTCTCAATTCTCTCTTCCTGTGAAAAAACCATTATCTCAAGCTTTCTCCTGTTCAGATTGCTTAATAAATAAAAGCCATAAAATTCCTTTTTCCAAATCCACAATTACCTCATCACGACCTCTTGAATATCTTTTCTCCGATGTGTGGAGTTCCCCCATTCTTTCACATGATAACTTCAAATACTATGTCATTTTCGTGGATCACTTTACCCGATACACCTGGCTATATCCCCTGAAACAAAAATCCCAAGTCAAACAAACATTCATAGCCTTTAAGAGTTTGGTGGAGAATCGTTTTCAACACAAGATAGGGACGCTGTTTTCTGATAAGGGAGGTGAGTATGTGGCGTTAAGAGAATACCTTTCTACACATGGCATCTCCCACTTGACGTCACCTCCTCACACGCCAGAACACAATGGTATGTCAGAACGGAAGCATCATCATGTAGTGGAAATGGGAATGACGCTCATGTCGACAGCCTCTGTTCCAAAGCAGTACTGGCCTTACGCTTTTGCCGCCGCGGTGTATCTCATCAACCGTTTACCATTTCCCGTCATTGAATTGTGTTCGCCGTTCCAGAAACTCTTTGGAGTAGCTCCCAATTATGACAAATTGCGGGTTTTTGGATGTGCTTGCTATCCATGGCTCAAACCATACAATCGTCACAAATTGGAAGACAAATCGCTTCGGTGTGTGTTCTTGGGTTACTCCAACACACAGAGTGCTTACTATTGTCTGCACCTTCCCTTTGGACGTCTATACACCTCACGCCATGTCCAATTTGATGAACATGACTTTCCGTTTGCTTTCACTCAAGCTCCGAAAGTCACAGATCTCGATTGCACAGTGTCGATTGAAGGACCGCCAGTCACACAACTTCCGTCTCAGAGTTTGCCGGTGGTTTTCCCGTGTTCGGACCTTCACTCCGCCTCTCCTGTGCCATCGCCGACCGTCGCCTCTCCACAGGTATCGCCTCTCAACTCTATCTCTTCTTCTTCTCCCTCCTCAAACTCTGAGCCCACTGCTCCAACACAAAATGGGCCGCAACCCACGGCCCAGCAACAATCACCACAAAATCAGCCCACTTCACCACAAAATCCACATGGCCCACTTCTTTCTCCTTCATCCTCAACCCAGAACAGTTTCCCGTCGGAATCGGAAAATTCCAACTCGACGACGGTGTCCCCCTCGACGACATCATCCTCCTCCACTTCTGATACATCACCACCAAATCCACCTCCACCAAATCCTCCACTATTGAACCCTCAAAACCAAAATCCACAGAACCAGCCAAATCCTCAAAACCAAAATCCACAACACCCAATTCCAGAAAACATTCACGCCATGGGTACTCGATCCAAAGCTGGTATCGTCAAATCGAATCGGCGTTATCTGCTTTCTGCCTCAGTTACCTCTCAGTGTGATTTTGAACCGACAGCTGCTCAAGCTCTTAAAGATGATAAATGGCGAAATGCAATGGGTGGTGAGTATAATGCTCAGATTCAGCATCGGACGTGGGACTTAGTACCTCCTCCGTCGTCGATGGTTACGTGTGTCGGCAGTAAGTGGATCTTTACTAAGAAATTCCACTCCTCTGGTGTCCTGAATCGCTACAAAGCACGTTTAGTAGCACAAGGCTACAATCAACGCCTTGGTCTTGATTATGCAGAGACATTCAGTCCTGTCATTAAATCAACAACGATTCGTGTGGTTCTTGGTGCTGCGGTTGATGGATCGTAGCCCCTCCGGCAACTTGATGTGAATAATGCATTTCTGTAGGGGACGTTGACCGATGAAGTGTATATGAAACAGCCGCCTGGTTTCATCGACAAAGATCATCCTGACTACGTGTGCCGATTGAATAAAGCTATCTATGGTCTGAAGTAAGCACCTAGGGTGTGGTACATTGAGCTGAAGAACTATCTTCTCTCCCTCGGGTTTGTGAACTCTCTCTCCGACACTTCTCTGTTTGTTCTGCAGCGAGGTACCTCCATTCTCTATATGTTGGTGTACGTTGACGATATCATTGTCACGGGCAATGACTCACGTTTAATTCAACAAACTCTGGATGCTTTGGCCTCAAGGTTTTCGATCAAAGATCCAGAAGACTTACATTACTTCCTTGGTATTGAAGCACGACGGACGTCTTCTGGTTTGCACTTAAATCAGCAGAAATACATTTTGGACCTTCTTGCTCGTACCAACATGCTCTCTGCCAAGCCTGTCAACACACCGATGGCTGTCTCTCCGAAACTCTCCCTGCATTCAGGCACCAAACTCACTGATCCTTCTGAATACAGGGCTACTCTTGGCAGTCTGCAGTACTTGGCTTTCACTAGGCCGGATCTCTCCTATGCGGTCAGTAAACTCTTTCAATTTATGCATGCGCCTACAACTGATCATTGGCTCGCGGTGAAGAGACTTCTTCGGTATTTAGCTGGTACACCAACTCATGGAATCTTTCTCAAGAAAGGTAACAACTCCACACTTCATGCATACTCTGATGCAGATTGGGGAGGTGATTCTGACAATTATGGCTCTACAAATGGCTACATTATCTATCTTGGCTCACACCCCATCTCTTGGTCCTCAAAGAAATTAAAAGGAGTGGCGATGTCATCGACGGAGGCTGAGTACAGATCAGTGGCGAATACTGCTTCAGAGGTCAAATGGCTATGCTCCTTACTCAGTGAACTTGGCATCCGCGTCAACTGGCCACTGGTTATCTACTGTGATAATGTAGGTGCAACTTACCTTTGTGCCAATCCTGTTTTTCACTCCCGCATGAAGCATATTGCCATTGATTACCACTTCATCCGGGAACTAGTTCAGTCTGGGTCTCTCCGTGTAGTTCACGTTTCTACACACGATCAACTTGCTGATGTCTTAACTAAGCCCTTGTCCAAAGCTGCATTCAACAACTTCTCATCCAAGATTGGAGTCACCAAGGCTCCTCCATCTTGAGGGGGCATGTAAAGATATCATCGTATCACTAATTGCTGATATCTAGGAATCACTTATAGATAGTATATATTCTACATTAACTCTATTGTAAAGCCCGACCTTGGTTGTCTTCTTGTATAAATAACCTCTATGAGAGAATGAATAAATCATCACTTCTACAAACATCTATACTTTATTCTCAGGTACGATTAGTATTATAGAAATGCTTCTCATTGTCTTTTTTTTTATTCTATTTTCTGGTCAGCATAATCACATCTTCCTCTCGTTGACAGGTGGGTTCAGTGACTCGGCTCTTCACAAAACACCCGGACATTGCAGTGAATGTCAGACCAAAGAACCAATTGGCGAAGACAACATACATGAATCTCCTCCTCGGTCTCATCAAAACACTGGACAAGCCTCTAATTAGCATTACCGACACAGAGCTAAGCAACGCTCACAGCGAGTTGATCGAGCTAACCGACGTAGCCGGCTTCAAGCTAGACTGGTTGAAGACAAAGCTTGATGAGATGTCCTTGGAGAGGAAGAAAGCAAATGCTGATGGTTCTCGAGTCCGAGAACTCGAGGATCAAATCCAGAATCTCAAAGCTGAACTGGACGAGGAGAAGGTCAAATCTGCTAGTTATGCTGCTAAAGTTTTGTCGCTGGAGAAGACCGTGTAGGATCTCAGAGCTGAGCCGAACAATAAGCTGAAAAAGTAAGCACTCGCTAATTTTTCCAAAAATTTGTGTCTTTTTTTTAAGTTTCCGTAAGCTGAGAGCTAGCATAAGGTCTAATCTTTTGGGTGTGGAAACTCTTAGTTTGATGAACAATATTTTACGAAGATTATTATTCAAAATGTTTGAAGTCAGATACAATTTGCGGACTGGCTATTATAAAACTATATTTGCTCCATCTCCTTCTTTGCCCTCTTCTTGCTACTTTAGCTGATATATGATAACTTCATAATCTATGAAATGTCTCGGGACGTAGAGATGAAGTCAGATTTTCGTAGCTAGATTGCGTCTCAGTCTCACTAACCTTCGTAGAACTTAGTCTTCCAAACAATGACTTGCGTCACAAGTCGTTCATATCTTTTTTTTTTAAAAAAAACTTTTGCTCTACTTATTTATTTATTTTTTTTTTTTGCGGAACAAACTAAGTTATATTGGTAGATTGTGTCTCCTCATTCTCAAGAGTCAAGAGTCCCAGTAAGAAAGAACTACATTATAAACAAGACTCCTAGTTTAGTTATCTAAACGCAAACTAACTTCGAGAGCATATTATAATAGTATACGACGAGTGTCTGTGTATATCTGTTTTACTTGAAATGTATTAACTGAGTTTTGTAAAAAGTCTCAAGAGTTATATCACAAAGCTTTTCCGACTATTAGTGTCGGATTATGATCTGTATTGGTCAAAAGAATCACAACATTCACCAAATGTTACCTGAAAACAACAATAAATTATAAAAAAGGTCTGGAAAATTTAAGCATGAGAGCTAGCTAATGTAAGCCACAAGCAACAAAAAGTAAATCGATGCAAGATTTTCTTATCTTCTTGACTAATCTTTGTATACTTCATCGTCTCCAAAAACATCAGTTGTATCCACTTGAGTCAATCATTTAAATGTAGGGCTTAGAAGTCTTTGACTTTTTGAGGATTAACATCTTAATAAAAAAGTATAGAGAACCAAATCCTAGTTTTAATAAAAAAACTCGTTAAGAATTTATTTGAAGTTCAATGGTTACATAATCTCTTTTAATTGACCATACAACTAAGAGAATACACATAAATGTATGAGTGCATGTACAATTACTTTTTCATTGTAAAAGACCAAACTGTTCCTAGTAATTGTTGTATAAAAAATTCGGATTACGCAATAATGGGACTTGACGGTGATGCAGTAAAACTTTTAAAAAATAGCACTCTTCCCCTACACCGACAAACGAAAACCGCGGCAACATATTTTCCTGGCTATTTTCTTTGTCAGAAAGACTTGTTTTATTTTTATGAATTATGACCAAACATTGGAAGTTGGAACCTTACAGTTTCCTCTCACTACAGCACTGTCAAAATCCTTTTCCGGTTCCTATCTCTCTCTCTTTGCTACCATTATCTCTCCCTAAAAATCGTTCTCTTCTCTGTTTTTCTCTGTTTCTCTTTGCAATCGACCAAATTGCGGAGATTGGTGGTAGATTTTTGCATCTCTGCTTAGTTCCTTTGAGAAACTCCAGGAGCTACTACTTGGTGAGTCTTTCGTTTTTGGGGTTTCGCTCAAGTGTTCTTCTTTTTTACAGTTTCGATTTCGTTTTTAGTCTACGATCGTCTCCTCTTTTCGGGTCAGGGTTTAGATCACCTCCTTTCTTTTTGAAAAAAAAAAAATTCTATTTTTTTCGTGCATGTTCAGGTATCTTTTGAGTTTTGACAAAGCTTTGTAGACTGAAACATAAATTTGTTTGATTTAGCGAAATTTATGGTTGCTGTTGTTTTTTTTTTTGTTGATTCGTTCACTTTGGAGAGGATTACAAAAGATTATTTTCTTTGCACTGACTGTAACTGTAATTGTGTCTGCCAAGTGTTTGTTGAAATTCCTCTAAGAAATGAAATCTCGTGGACTTGTTGCTAAGCAAGAAACATGGATGTTAATATTGGTTTGGAGAAGTCGTAGTTTTGACGAATCAGTTGTTACCGTTACGTAAAGTCCAATATAAATAAAGCTCTTATAAAGCTTTATAAGATTACTTTGTGTTGTTTTCTCTTTTCATGGACATAGTTGGCAGATGGGTTTTGTTTGTCAGATTAGTGAGTTTTTAACTATATAATTGGTGTTATATTTTTGTTATAACATTGTCGGTTTCTGGCAATTGATAAGAGTTTCCAAACTAGTTGACTAGTTTGTGTGAACTGTAAGTTTTGTCTTATGCTCGAAGTGACAAAAGTGTTTTTGTAGAGATATGGAGGAGGATCAAGAGCAGATGAGTTTCACGTTTGAGATAGATAACTTCTCGGGCAAGGAAGATAGGATACGATCACCAACATTCTCAAGCGGCGGCTGCAAATGGTAAAAGAAAAAGAAAAAAGTGTTTTTGATTAATATCAACTCATCTTTTTGATTCATCAGAATATCGTTTAATACAACTAAACCGTTAAATTAACCAACTTCTCTTGTTTCTTCTTTCTTCTAGGTATGTTGACGTTTTTCCCAAAGGAGACCATGTTGATGATCACTTATCTCTCTACCTCTTAGCTGCAAATCCTAAATTACTGCGACTTGGATGGAGAAGGCGAGCTAATTTTTCCTTCGCTCTGTTGAATGAATCAGGCAAAGAGGTCTTCAGAACAGATGGTAATTAACTTATCTTCCATGTATATATCTGATTGATGATGACGAAAATTCAAATTAATATTTCTGGTTTTTTTCTTACAGAACTGTCATGCAAATTGTTTTGCGATCAGTTCTCAGGATGGGGTATGCCAGATGTCGTACCTCTTAAAGAGCTTCAAGAGAAAGGGTGTTTGGAGAAGAACAAACTCATAGTGAAAGTGGAAGTAAAAGTAGTTGAAGTTGTTGATCAAGGAGTTGTCACTGGGAATGAGACGTTTGATTTCGAGGGTTTCCAAGTTCTTTATTCTCAGGTATGATTATTAATATTATAAGGATGCTTCTTGTCGAGTTTCTTCTTTTTGATTCGCTTTTCTGGTTAACATAATTTCACATTTCTCTTGTTGACAGGTTGTTACAGTGAGTGACCTTTTCTATGAACACCCGGACTTTGCAGTGAATGTCAGACCAAAGAACCAATTGGTGAAGACAACATACATGAATCTCCTCCTCGCTCTCGTTGAGACATTGAACAAGCCTCCACGTAGAATCACCGACATTGAGCTTAGCAACGCTCAGAGTGAGTTGATCGATTTAACAGAAGCAGGTTTCAAGCTAGACTTTTTGAAGACAAAGCTTGATGAGATTTCCTTGGCAAGGAAGAAAGCAAAAGCTGATGGTTCTCGATTCCGAGAACTCGAGGAAGACAACAAAATTCTCAAAGCTGAACTGGACGAGGGGAAGGTCAAATCTGATACTTGTGCTGCTAAAGCGTTGTCGTTGGAGCAAACGGTGTCGGAACTTCAAGATCAGCTGAACAAGGAGAAGAGGAAATCTGATACTTATGCTGCTCAAGTGTTCTGGCTAGAGCAGACAGTGCCGAACAAGAAGCCGAAATTAAGCCCTCACTAGTTTCTCCGGAAAGTTTGTGTATCTATGTATTTTAATTTCAGTAATCTTAGAGCAGAAGGACAAATCTTGTGGATATCAAAACTCTTGACTATGTATTTTGGGATTCAGTGTCGTGAATGAACGAAAAGTTGGTAACAACATCTTCGTTAGAGATGAACAAATATTTTAAGAAGATGGTTGTTGTTCAATATTCATAATGAATGAAATCGGATGCAATTTGCGAACTGAGTATCTTATAAAAGAGAGAACTTAGAAGGTCGCTTGCGTCACAAGTCTTAATCTAAACAGGACAAGCTGGCACAGCCATATAATGTAAAACAGAGATACAACTAAATGAAGTCAAATTCTTATATCAAAAGTCTCCACTTACATGAATACCGGTCCTTGGTTCTTTTGTGAATACTTTATACGTTTTTGGCCTCTGAAATTTCTGTTTTATTATGCAAATGGTCTTTTTATATGAAATCGTACTCTCTTTTTTTAAGTTTCTTTCAAAAATATGTGGCACTTGATGTAAAAAATGTCTTTTTATACATTCGACATAACGATCTCGCATCTAAAATTATGAATTACATACGTTATGCGTACACAAAAAAAAAAGAGCTCAGTTATTTGGCTATAAAACACAAAATATACTCTAGCAAACATGGTAAAAATAGCCTATTGACACCTCATAACTTGGGTTCGATTTCCATTGAACCCACTTGATTTTTTTTCTACATTCGCCACTGTATATAATTTATTGGTTTCTGCTACATACATTGTGATCTTGATGTTAAACCTAGAAGTTGTGATCTTGATCGCAATATTGTACGATCAAAGTTTCTTTTTTTTTTATGGAGAATTGCCTTTACTTCAAAAGAAAAAGAAAAATCACATGATTCAGCGAAACAAACATCGAGTTCCTAATCATAGATTTATCTTTATTTAATTTAGTTTCAATATTTAAGCAAGTATTGTATCTATAGTTAAGCCAGCCACTTTATCAAGATTTTCTCAAAAACTATCAAGGTTTGTGAATACTTATACGTTCTTAGCCTCTATTTTTTATTTTTTTTTTATTTTTTTTATGAAAAAGCTTAAATATTACTCATCCAAAATTATGAATTATATACATCATGCGTACATAAAAAATAAAGAGCTCAGAAACAAGTCCATATGACATCCGAGAAATCAGAAGAGTGGGAAGGACCGAACCAACGCAGAAGCCTAAATCATCACAGCTCAGTGCACCAGAGGGGAATCGTTTCCGGGTCTGTAAAGTGTCTTTCATTGTAAAAACACAGCAGAAACTAATAAGCAATATGAATAAAAATCTAGTGGAGGAAACCTGAGGACAAATAAGCTTCTGATTATCTGCTTCGGAGGATGAGAAGGCTGATTTCACTGCGGTCAACATCGACATATACTTGATTTTGGTAATTTTAGTTTAGTATATTGATTTTTTGGTTTAATATATTGATATTTTTGGTTTAATATATTGATATTTTTTATTTTGAATCAATATATTAAACTAAAAAAAAAACGAAAAGATATCAAATAATTTTTTTGTTTCTGTTTTTGGTAAAACAATTTTTTTTGAAAAATCATTAAACCATTTATAATAATCTTTTCATCCATTATTTAAAAAAAAAAACATGTATAATATTACTCAAGTTATTTGCATATTTTATCATGAAATCAAATTTTATGTTATCCCAATCTTCTTTATATTATGACACATATGTATTCTTTCTAATAAGCTTTAGAACTTCCTTGCATATATATGAGTATATATGTGTGGGCCACTGACCAAGAGATGAATAAAAACTTAGAAAATGCATAGACTTATTTCGTGAAAAACACAATTGCCTTTTACAGAAGTAACAATAAATCATAAAATAAGCCAATGATCGATTCCCCTTAAATGTGAAATTATCTAAACCACTTTTACTTGGCAAGGTAAATTGGTGTCACGCTTGAGATCAGTGTAGTTACATTCACCTTGGGGGAGGGGGGCTTTGTCGAGTGCCTGAATAACCCTCTGGTCTTCACAAAAAAAAAAAATTATAATAATAATTATAAATCACGAAAGTACATGAATAATCCATAAGGAAGACATGGAAACAAGCTTTAGATGATAGAGAAGCATATATAGTTACTTGAAGCTTTTGCAAGCTTGGATGACAGAAGCCACCGTCCCAACCAGAGTCAAAAACAAGAGAAATACGGCCGCAAATGTAGCTGTTCCGGTCAACAAGTCACTGAAGTAGACTTTACTGAGAGTGGCCCAACACCTTTTTCTGCGAGATTTATAGTGAGCTCTGAGATTTATGGCTATGTTATGGTATTGCGAATTCTCCGGTGCCTTCAGGCCACGGTTCAAATTGTTTACCATCTCCACCACTAATCTTGGACTACCCATACCGCTTCTTAGCACCCCTGTGTTCCAGCAATACATGATTTTTTGTTATTCATTATCAATTCAAGAGATAAATATAATGTATTAATTAATCGATTTTGTAATATCTCATGTACCTTCTTCTGTGAGTACTTCAACGTCTTTTTCGGTAGTAATTAGGAAATTTAAGAAATTTATGTAGTTAGAAGTAAAGGGTTTTACAGCAGCATGGGACTGCTCAAATGCAATGACATTTCTTAGAATAATTTCAGAATCTTCAGCCGCACGGAAATAGGACATCACTAAGCAGCCTCTGTTAAACACCACACGCAGCGAATAATCATCATCCGTCTCCTTTCTGATGGAGATCGATTCCAACGGCTGTTGATTACCGTGGTGAGGTCTGTCTGATTCTGAATTTTCCATTTGACTGAATGTCTGAAATAAACACCAAGGGTTCAGAATACTTTTCTCAAAGCGTTCTCAAAACATCACTAATCAAAAATCTCAAAGTCAAACTTAAAAAAAAAAAAGTAACAAAGCCCATATGATATATAAAGTTCAGAGGCCCCTATTTCTCAAAACAAAATGTATCAAAGTGGTTTCAGTGGGTCTGACAAATGTAACCCGAGTTCGAACCTAGAAATGCCCATTTTTTCTTTTGAATTAAGATTCTCTAAAAGCTGACAACCTAAAAATCCTACCGCGATCCATCTTTCTCCTTCTCTCACCAGCGAATATCCTATGCTATGTACATATTGTTTTTTATTTTTCTTTTCTTTTTGTATTATTCCTTTTTTTGCCATTTTTTGTAGTTTTACATAACAAAAATATATAAAAAACATCCCATTTTAAAAATCTGCCTTGAGCCTATACACCTTCGCACGGCACTGCTTATAATTCAAAATTAATAATATATAGGATCCTAATATATACCAGTCAAAAAGCTAAAAACGACTAGGAGTTTTAAACCGAAACACAAAGAATTAAAGCCTTGCACAAAAAAATGCCAAATCAAAATATGAAACAAAACTATATACTCCCTCCATACTCCTTTCGTTCCTCGTAGCATGTTTTAGAATTATCACACATATTAAAAATAATTAATATTAGCTATAAGCTATAGATGCATATTTTTCTCTCTCTCACTAACCAACTTTCTTGTAAATATAACCAACAAGAATTCAACAATTCAAATATTCCTTATTAGGTGTTCTTTGAAATTCACAATTAAATTTTTATTAATTAAAAATAATAAAGAAGGCTAAAATATCAGTTTTGTGGAACACAATTTTTTTTTCTAAAACATCATCATTTGATAGGAACATAGCGAGGAAGTATAAATATATGAAATAGAAGATGGATTACCTTGAATTTCACTCCTGCTCGGGATAGGTTATCCGCGTTCTCCATCTTGACAATAGCTTTAGCACTCAAGTCGTTCAACGTTGGAGTTATCTCAAGAGATTCCTCATAAACACACCGGAACATATCGGTGAAATGCCTGAAGTTTGTTTTTCTTGTTCTCTCCAAGGAAAAGAACTTCAGGATGAATTGTTCAACCGTCCCCTTTATATCCAAACTCTCCGTATATGAACCGAACAATCTATCGAATATGAAATATGGAAGTTGATTCTCGAGCAACATTAGATCTTGTTTCACATCTGCAGTGAACTTAGCGCTGCCCATAATCAGGTCGTCATGTGATTTTTCACGGAGCCTGATAATGAATTCCATGATGAAAATTGAATCCTCAAGGATATGGTCCACGAAGGATTCAGGTGATACCCAGTCAGTTGATTCCGCATAGCTTCCTCGAATATTTTGTTCTTCCGCTTCTATGATGTTCTTCATTTCCTCAATAGCCTCTGGCCCTACTCTTTGTGTGAAAGATTCTAAATATTTCTTCTTATGTTTTTCGACCGTCGCATATTTTTTTTTGGTTTTATTGGTTAGCCTAATAAGCATCCCCCAACATGTTAACTTCTGGGTATATAAACAATAACCATATATATGTACATTCCACGGATTTCAGTTTAAATGATGTTTTCAGTCGCATGTGCAATTCTCTCAGTTTGGGTGGTTTGGTCCTCTTAGATATTGAAAAAAAAAAACAATTTTCTTACCTATTCAAGATTTCAGAATATTTGTTTCCTAAAATATTTGAAGATTTGGTTTTATTTTATAAAGATTTTTTTCCCCCCAATTATCAATGCAAAACCAAAAACCTTATATTTCTTAATTGAGACTTCCTTACAAACACTAAAATTATAAAGAAAAATGAACCTACATAAGTTGTATTTGTTCTGTCAATTTATGTTTTTGATGACTTTGTTTTTTGCTTATTTAACACAATTGATTTATTCTCCAGCGGTTAATTTTCAACTATCATTTTTTTCCTAATCATTACATTTCTATCTCAACTACTGAAGTATGCTCCATGATGAATGACAAAATCGTATGTATATTCGTACCCTGGATCGTTACTCGTTCCAGCACCGTCCTTGGCAACTTTCGGGTTTGCAGAACGGTTATGCAGACCGATAAGGGCCATCCGAGGTCTATAGGCTTCGGGTTTCACATCACGCATTGTGGCTGATACTTTGTAAATGCAACGTTCTGTATCCGTCCTCGACATTATGAACCTTCTTTTCTGCACCAAATTATGTTATACAAAATATATTAAGTACAATCCAACAGTAACATATGTAATAAAAGTCTAAAGAGAAATTGAAGACTGAAATATCATATAACATGCTGCATTAGTCATATACTACTAGCTAAAGAAGAAGAGCTTACTATTAAAAATGGAAGAGCCACTGAACGAGGATTGGAGTCTATTATAAAACCCTTTACGATTTGTCTTACTTAGATTTGCAGCAGAAAGAGGCCTCTTATATAACATTGGGAAATTTGACAGAGAGGCCTCCCATATTTTTTTTGGAAGAAGATCATATTCTATGAACAAAATGGTGCAACTTGTGTAGATAAATGATGTACAAATTCAAAATTACCCTCCGATTACCAAATTCATGCAAAATCAACTTCCAATAATACTAATTAAAAGAACTTCAAGTGATAATAAACTAGTGCAACTTGTGGTTAAAATAAGGGAGTGATATACTATTGTCTAACGAAGTAACGATATACGATACACATTGGTGGAATATATTGACTAAGTCAACTCATGTGCATGGTGAACTGTTGTTTTTTTGGTATGCATTTTTTTATTTCACATTTTGGTATGCATTATAGTGAGGCTAAAATTTAAGTCAACTTCCAATATATTGACTAATTAAAAAAAAAAAAGTGAGGGTAAACTAGATTTACAAGGCTGGATTAGTTTACTGAAACATAAAACGGTTCATGAGGAATATGACCCAATCGTGCTACTTGTACGTACTAATTTCTTTTATTAACCAACTAAAACATAAAGATACAATTAAAATGAAGAAACCTCTCTTGACGTGAGTCTGTGTGTATATGATATCCAACAATAATTACACCTTTCTTCACAACTACAATAATTACACTTAAAACTATGAAACTATTGTGTAATTAAATATAAGGGTCCTTACCAAAAAAAAATTAAATATAAGGGGACAAGTGGGAACCTATTTATGTGTTATATATAATAACAAGGGGGTGATCCGGGCTTCACGCATGTTGTGTTAGTTTTATTGTTTTTCCACAATTTAATATTTTTCAAATATATTATACACATATTACTTAAATATAATTAAAGTTAGGCAAAAAATTTGTACCGTTCTTGTTCCATCTCGTCCCATTTTGTTCATTTTCATCATGTACGTTCTTTTCCGTCCCGTCCGTCCTGTATGTCCCGTCCCATCCAGTCTCATCCTATTCCATTTTGTTATGTCCCATTTCGTTTCTTCTCGTCTCGTTCCCTAAATATAATTAGGGTTAGGCATAATTATGTTCAATTCTATTTCCTTTTCATCTTGTCTCGTTCTTTCCCGTTCGTTCTGTTCGCTCCATCCAATCTCATCCTATCCTATTATGTTCTTTTCCATTTTATCTTGTCTTGTCTCGTCTAAATATAATTAGGGTTAGGCAAAATTCTGTCCCATCCCTTTCCATCCCATTATGTCCATTTTCATCTCGTCCCGTCCAATCCTGCACATTCTATTTCTTTTCATTCTGTCCCGTTCAACTTTATGTCTGTCCTCTCTCATCATGTTTTCTTTTGTTTTTCCGTTTCGCCCCTATAATTATTATATTTAGAGGTAGGCGGAATTTATGTCTTGTCCTATCCCGTTCTTTTCTATTCCTTTAGATCTCGTCTCGTCACTTAATATAATAAGAAGTAAACAAAATTTCCCTATTCTCCAGTTCTATTTTTTTCGTCTCGTCATGTTCAATCTCGTCTCATTTCATTCCAAAATACTAAAAAAAGTGTTCTTTCTATATATATTTCTATTATTATTATTACTAAATAATAGTTTTTGTAGATCTATACATAACATTTTCTTTTTTAAATGACTTTTCATATTCTTATTAAGTTACTATAGTAATAAATGATAATTATTATAAAAATTAAAATAGAAAAAAAAATGATATGCTGAATTTAGAGACACCCTCTTTTGCTGATGTGGCAGCACCATAATAGAATTGTATGAACTTTATATATAGATAAAAAAAAAATCATGCATCTACACCATCAACCACACATGATATCATCTGACTGGTTTTTACTTTTTATGTGCATAAGTATACCTATAGGCTATAGCTGTTAAAGTGGACATCAATCCATGGGTGAGCTTATATCTATATAAATATGGACGGACATGAACAAACCCACTTTCAATATAAGTATAATTGGGCATGTCCAACTTAGCCTATGGACAAATGTAGATGGACACGAGTAGATATGGGCTATCTAATGGATGTAAAGATCTAGGTCAAATCGATTTAGGGCAAAATAATTTCTCATCATCCGCGTTAGGCTTTCTCAAAATAATCCGGGTTGGGGCCGGATATTTCGGGTTTCAGATTTTCGAGTTTAAAAATATAGAAACTGTTCGGGTGTTTTAAAGTTTCGGTTTGGGTTCGGTTCGAGTTTTTCCAGGTTTTTCGGATTTTTTACGAGCTTTTCGGGGTTTCAGTTTTTTTTGTTTTTGGGTTTTTTCTGGTTGGGTTCAGATTCAGATTCGGGTTTTGGCTAAAAGTCCCGAATCTAACCTGCATAGAAAAAAAATTGATTTTCAAAACGAAAAGTTATATAATAAAAAAAAAATGGGTCTGTGGATGGACCATACTGGACATGGTCCAGTATGAACATGGAGCTAAATGAACATGAAAAATATTTTATTCACAAAACAAATGGACATTATTGGACGACCGAAAATGGACATGACACCCATTTTGACAGCTCTAAGCATACCTAATGTCATTACATAGTGATTAATTAAACATATATGAAATAGAAGACTTCATGGAGAGAGAGAGAGAGAGAGAGAGAGAGAGAGAGAGAGAGAGAGAGAGAGAGAGAGAGAGAGAGAGAGAAGGGATCGTGAAAGAGAGAGGGAGAGAGATAGACAGTGGAGACCGAGAGTGGGAGGAAGAGATGAGACAGGAAGGGGATAATCGTGAGAGAGGAGAGAATATATGTTATAATATCATAATTAATAAATAATATATCTTTGAGCATATATTGCTGAAACCACATACTCAAATATTAGATAATTTGACGTACTGGAAGCATTTGATTGAAGATGCATGATATATAGAACTTTGATGAGCAACATACAAATTTCCTAACCAAACAAGAGTTGATGTTATTGTATTTTGTAAACTTTCTAAATTTGCTTATAAAGCATATTAGTAAGATTGTTGAATTTTAAAGAAGTTAATTAGTCATTACATATTGTTAAAATGTGCTTAAAAATTTGACATTTTGAAAGTAGTTGGTTGGAAATTCTCACAATTAACAATCGAATCATGTGCTTCAATAAAGCAACTGAAAGCAGTTTTGCACCTCCTCATCTTAGTCCACAAATCGTCTTGGAAAACCCAATATTATAAGGGAAATGGTAAATTGGACCATATAGCAGGTTCTAATGGAGAGAAAATCTTTGAAGTGTACCAAGCACAACCTTTGGAACCATGAAAGACCAAACTGCCCCTAATAATTTTGGTTTTGAAAAAATATATTTTCCCTAAATCTTTTTCTTTTCTTCCACTCGTTACCATCGATCAAGTTTTCTGGTTGATTTTTGCATTTCTTTGAAGAATTATGTAAGATCTGAGATAGTACATATGCAATGACGGGATATTAAAGATGTGAGTTTTAGAGAATTAGAAACTTTTACTCGAAGAAGATTCAAGGACTACAAAGTGGGGGTCTCGTCAAACAGACTTGACGAGACAAAGTATGAAAACAAGAGAAAGTGGGAAAGAGAGATATTGCTAAGGGATTTTGCAGATCATTTCAGATCATTTTCTAAAAATAGGGTTCTTCATTATATAGTGATGGGAGGTTGGCTTCTCCATGAATATCTTCCTCTTTGTTAAAGTGGAAAACTTCATTTTGTCTTTGATTTCTTTCCATATTTCGAGTTGGCATATGTCTATCTTTACATTTATCCAAAGATTCGGCCGCTCTCCTCAAGACTTGCCATTTATTTGAGAAGGTTAAAGTTAAAGACGGCTGAGCTTTTGTAATGCTACTAATTGTGACGGGTTCAATTAAATGTGTTAATTTTACCTTTAACAAACTCTAGGAAAAAATTAGTGAGTTTACCATTTTAGGTTTGGCTCAGAAGTTTTTATTGTGTTTTTTCTTGATTTTGATTTTGTTTTCAACTTTTCATCTGCATTCATATGTACGATTAGGTATCTTTTTTCCTGCCCATTTTAGATCTTCCCCTTTTTTTGGATATTTGTATTTCTGTGTAAAAAACCCTTCAAACTATATTTTTATAAGAAAAATTCTCACTTCAAAAAAGTACAATATTGGAATAAAAACCTTTTTTTATATTAGTATACGAGATTGTACAAGTTAATCCATTTATCTTAAAAGTTACTTGAAGTATAACCCTTATCTGTATCAACGATGTGGCATTGTCATATTTGAAGTTCTTTTTGCACAAACCTTTTTTTTTTATTTTGTAAACATCTGATAATGTGATTACAGACTCACAAATGACAATGATGGAAACTCACAAATATCTGTTTTCCTTGAAATGTATTAACATGTATCACTAGACGTTGTCTTAATGAGTTTTGTAAGAAGTTTCAAGAGTTTATCGCAAAAGCTTTTCCGACTATCAGTGTCGGATTATGATCTGTATTGGTCAAAAGAATCACAACATTCACAAGTTACCTGAAAACAGCAATAGATTGTAAAAAAAGGTTTGGAATATTTAAGCATGAGAGCTAGCTAATGTAAGCCACAAGCAACAAAAAGCAAATTGATGACAAGATTTTGTTACCTTCTTGACTTTGTATATAGCATGCATAACCACTTTTAGATTAAAAGACCAAACTTCCCCTGGTAATTGTTGTATGAAAAATCGGATTACGCAATAGAAACTACCGATGGGACTTAAGGGTGATGCAGTAAAACTTTTTAAAAGTAACACTCTTCCCTCCACAAACAAACCGCGGCAACATATTTTCCGCCCTCAAAAGAGTTTTTTGGCTAATTGTTGTCAGAAAGATTTGTTTTATTTTTCTTTTCTTCTTCTTATGAATTATGACCAAACATTGGAAGTTGTCTCTCTCTCTCTCTCTCTCTTTCTCTCTCTCTCTTCTCTCTCTCTCAAATTTAGGAGATTGGTGGTGGATGTCTGCATCTCTGCTCAGTTCCTTTGAGAAACTCTAGGAGCTACTACTTGGTGAGTCTTTCGTTTTGGGGTTTGGCTCAAGTGTTCTTCTTTTTTACAGTTTCGATTTTGTTTCTTGTCTACGATCGTCTCCTCTTTCCGGGTCAGGTTTTGATCTCCTCTTTCCTTTTGGTACTTTTCTTCTTAAAAAAAAAATTCATCCTTTTCGTGTATGTTGAGTATCTTTTGACAAAGCTTTGTAGACTGAAACAGAAATGTGTTTGATTTAGCGAAATGTATGGTTGTTGCTGTTGTTTTGTTGCTTCCTTCACTTTGTAGATATTATTTTTTTTGCATTTGACTGTAACCGTAACTGTGTCTGCCAAGAGTTTGTTGAAATTCCTCTGAGAAATGAAATAGTGAAAACAGAACCTGAAATCTCGTGGACCTGTTGCTAAGAGAGAAACATGGATGTTAATATTGGTTTGGAGAAGTAGTAGTTTTGACGAATCAGTTTTTGCTTGTCAGATTAGTGAGCTTTCAATTATATTGGTGTTATATATTTGTGAAATATTGTCAGTTTCTGGCAATAGAATGGAGTTTACAAATTAGTTGACTAGTTTGTGTGAAGTGTAAGTCTATCTTTTGCTCGAAGTAAGAAAGACTAAGAAAGAAAGTGTTTTTCTTGTAGAGGTATGGAGGATGATCAAGACCAGACGTGTTTCACGTTTGAGATAGATAATTTCTCTGAGAAGGAAGCTGTGATATCTTCACCAACATTCTCAAGCGGCGGTTGCGAATGGTAAAGGAAAAGACTTTATATGTTTTGATTTCTTAAATCATCCCCTAGATTCAATAAATGACTCGTCTCTGTTATTAGGTGTACAACTAAAGCGTTTAGTCAATCTGTTTCCTTTCTTTTTCTCAGGTTTGTTAGGGTTCATCCCAAAGGCAGTATTGTTGATGATCACTTGTCTCTGTTCCTCCACGTTGCGAATTCTGAATCATTGCGTCTTGGATGGAGAAGACGAGCTAGTTCTTATTGGTTCTTATTCTACGTCTCCTTTCTCATTTTTAACTTTGCTCCTAGCTCCTTAAGTGCTCTTTTGTTACTAATGTAACGCATATTCCCTATTTATATTTCCACAACCTTTGAAACGTCTGGGAAGGTAGCTTGCGTCACAAGTCTTTACATTTAAAATTTGGGTTCAGTTGTATTAAATATTAATACTAGCCTTGTATACATTGGCGGCTCTATTCTAATTATTACAAGTAATACGTGGCTATCATGCGTTGTCTTGTATGCCTCACATATGGCTATTCGTTAGGTCATTTTTATTTCCTCTGTCCATATTTCAAATCACCACGAATGACATTACCCTTTTGGTCTCCTCTCTCTTTCTCTGTGTCAAAACCCTTTCAGTTTCCTCTCTTTTTTGGATACCAATATAACCCTAAATCTTTCTCTCCTCCATTTCTCCTTGCCATCGATCAAAATTCGGAGATTGGTTGTGGTTTTTTGCATCTCTGCTCAGTTCCTTTGAAGAACTCTAGGAGCTACTTGGTGAGTCGTTCGTTTTGGGTTTTCGTTCGAGTGTTCTTATTGTTTTCGGCTTTTCGCTCAAGTTTGATTGTGCCCGCAGTCTCATTTACGATCATCTCCTCTTTCCGGGACAGGCTAGATCTCTACCTTTTTTGTTGTCTTTGTTTCTTCGTTCACTTTTGTAGAAGAATTCAAAAGATTATGTTCCTTTCATTGACTGGAACTGTTAATATGTAAGGTAATTGTTCGTTGAAAATCCTGTGAGAAATGAAATAGTGAAAAATCGTCTACTTTTCCTACGAACCTAAGACACATGGATGTTAAGTGAGGAACTCGAAATGTAAATATAAAAAATATTGGTCAAAATGGATTATGACTTTCTAAAATAGTGGTTTGGACGATTCAGTTGTCCAAGATAACTGAGCCCTTTTTATTTCGTTATCAACAAATGAAAGTTGATCCTTATTTTTTCTATGACTGATTAGACTAGAAGATTTCTTGTTTCATGAACATAGTTGGCAGATGGGTTTTGTTTGTTACATTAGTGACTTTTCAATTATATTGGTGTTATATTTGTTAAACATTGTTGTTCCTGAAAATTGATGGGTATTCTTACAATGTAAATTACTAGTTTGTGAGAAATTAATTTCGTCTTTTACTCGAAGGTAAACCTAAGTAAAGAAAAGTGTTTTGCGGAGAGATATGGAGGATAAAAAGAAGACGAGTTTCACGTTTGAGATAAATAACTTCTCTGAGAAGGAAGCTAAGATATCATCACCAAAATTCTCAAGCGGCGGCTGCGAATGGTAAAGGAAGATATTATTTATAGAGAAATGTTTTTGACTTTTAACTTATCTTTTATATATTAACAAATTACCTTGTCTCTGAAATTAGGTTTACAACTAGTTTATATGTTTTTCTTTTTTTTCAGGGTTGTTAAGGTTTATCCCAAAGGAAAATATATTGAAGATCACTTGTCACTGTACCTCTGTGTTGCTAATCCTGAATCATTGAGACTCGGATGGAAAAGACGAGCTATTTATTCCCTCGTTTTGTTGAATCAATCAGGCAAAGAGCTCTTCAGAACAGATGGTAATTTACTTATCATATGTAAATGGTACATATATGCGTATATATCTGATCATATTTAAAAAGGAATCTTTCTGTTTTTGTGTTACAGATTCGGTGTGCCACTTGTTCTGCGCTCAGTTCCCATCATGGGGTAGGAAAAAAGCCGTGCCTCTTAAAAAGCTACAAGAAAAAGGGTTTCTAGAGAATAACAAACTGAGAGTTAAAGTGGAAGTTAGAGTAGTTGAAGTTGTTGATGAAGGAGTTGTCACTGGGAATGAGATGTTAGAGGTCAGGGGTTTCAAAGTGCTTTATTCTCAGGTATGACTTAGTAATGACTTAGTTGCTTCTTCTTCTTTTTTATTATCTTTTCTGTTCAGCATCTTCCTCTCGTTGACAGGTGGTTTCTGTGAATAGGCTTTTCACTCAACACCCGGACATTGCAGTGAATTTCAGACCTAAAAACCAATTGGTGAAGACAACATACATGAACGTCCTTCTCGGTCTCATAGAGACAGTGGACAGACCTCCACATAGCATCACCGACAGTGAGCTTAGCAACGTTCAGAGTGAGTTATTCGATCTAACAGAAGCAGCGGGCTTCAAGCTAGACTGGTTAAAGAAAAAGCTTAATGAGATTTCCTTGGAGAGGAAGAAAGCAAATGCTGATCGTACCCGTGTGCAAGAACTCGAGAAACACATCAAGAAAGTTGAAGCTGGCCTGAAAAGGGAGAAGACCAAATCTTCTACTTCTGCTGCTAAAGTTCTGTCGTTGGAGCAGACGGTGTCGGAACTTAAAGATGAGCTGAACAAGGAGAAGAGCAAAGTGTTGTGTTAGAGCAGACGGTGTCGAATCTCAAAGCTAAGCAGAACAAGAAGCCGAAATTAAGCAGCCCTCACTAGTTCTCCGGAATGTTTGTGGTTTTATTTATTTTAATTTCAGTAATCTTAGAGGAGAAGGTCAAATCTTGTGGATGTATTTTGGGATTCAATGTCGTGAATGAACGAAAAGTTGGTAACAACATCTTCGTTAAAGATGAACAAATATTTCAAGAAGATGCTTGTTGTTCAATATTAATAATGGATGAAATCGGATACAATTTGCGAACTGAGTGTTATAAAAGAGAGAACTTGGAACTGGTTCTCCTATGAGCAGTTCGTTCAACACAGTACAAACTTCTCTTTGATGATGAGTTTAGCTTTCATTCTCTTCCACAACCTTTGAAACGTCTGGGAAGGGGGCTTGCGATGCAAGTCTTTTATTCAAGTAATCTTTTCCTCTACTTAATGTAAAACAGAGCTACCACAAAATGAAGTGAGATTCTCATAAGTCAAAGTCCCACTAACATTAGTACCGGTCCTTGGTTCTTTTGGGAATACCTACCTATATGTTTTTGGCCTCTGATTTTTTTTTTTTTTTTATTATGCTTTTCTTTTTATACATTCAATGTTTATTCATAATGAATGAAATCGGATCCAATTTGCCAACTGAGTATTATAAAAGAGAGAACTTAGAAGGTGGCTTGCGTCACAAGTCTTAATCTAAACAGGAAATCACAGCCATATAAAACAGAGATACAACAAAATGAAGTCAGATTCTTTTAGGTAGTTTGCGTCTCCTAAATGATCAAAACGTATAGGTAGTCAGAGATACTGCCAGTGAATACTTATACGTTTTTGGTTCTTTTGTGAATACTTATACGTTTTTGGCCTCTGATTTTTTTTTTTTTTTTTTATCATGCAAAAGGTCTTTTTATACATTCGATATCGGCCACAACGATCTCGCATCTAAAACTATGAATTAATACGTCATGCGTACATAAAAAAAAAGAGCTCAGTTACAAGACCATTTGTCATCTGAAGAATCAGAGAGGTGCGAAGGACCAAGCTTCGCTAAAGCCGAAATTCATCATAGCTCAGTGCACCAGCCGGAAATCGAACCCGAGTCTGTACCGTGGCAGGCTACTATTCTACCACTAGACCACTGGTGCTCTTTGCTTCAATATCTTTCAATAGATTTTGCTATACGTAAATTGATGGATCAACCATTTTAATCCATTAACTCATTCATTTTCAACCCCAACTCATTTGATCTACTAATCCGTTATTTTATATAAGCATTACTTTAACTTTCAGTTGTATTAATATTTGGCCCTATTCTAATTATCTTATATATAATAGGAGAGTTGCTCTCTCCTCCTAGGCTATCCACATCAGCAAAAAAATCATTAATTGTATTTAAGATATTTAATATATGTGTATTAATATTTCTTTATATATATTCCTATTTTACACATAAACAAAACTAAGAAAAATACACAAACAATTTAATTGATTAATATAAAGTATGTGATATCTTGATGTTAAAAGTTAAAAGAAAGTTGTAATATAAAATGGAGATGAAATAAAGAAATATTTAACTTGAAATAGTATATAGTTAGGTTTTAACTCAAAGATTTATCCTATTTAAAAATGTTATAATGTGCTTACAAGTAAAAAAGGTACATATAAATTATTTAACATAGTAAAAAGCTAATAAAAAATTAGAGTTAGAGTTTGTTTTATTAAAAAATAGAAGTCGAGTTATTATTTAAATTTCATTGCAACGAAAAGCATGAAAATTTTAAGAATGGTGACATGTTTGTTTCAAAAATACAATTTATATTTACAAAACTAACATAATAGAAAATAATCAATTGTCATATGCTACCACAACAAAGCATATATGTAAGAAGTTATACATGTTTTTGTTTTTCATCATATTTTGAGTGCAATTGCGATTCTACACCATGTTTACAAATTTTAACGTTGAGTCAAATGCATATTAAATTTTAGAAATAGAAAACTCGAGATGAAGTAAGGTGTTAATATCTTAATAAAAAAAATTGATCATATTGTTAGTGTTAATTGTTGGGTTAACTCAAAATATAACCAAAACATGGAAGTTAACATATAACCATCATAATTCAAAATTTCAAATCAATGAATATAAATAAAATCAAACAGAAAAATTATCGCAAACAACCCCGCGCTTGCGCGGGGCTTTAATCCCTAGTTACAAGTAATACGTGGCTGTCATGCGTTGCCTTGTATGCTTCATCTATGTGGCTGTCCTATTGCTATTCTTTAGGTTGCCACTCCACCATTTATATTTCTTCTATGAGTATCTCAAATCATTGCTTAGGAAGAGCTCGGTACTAGCCAAACGTTTCCGTTGCGTCTTTCATGTTATCCCATCTTTGCTAATTCTTTTTAATCTGTTAAATCTTTTGTCAGTAACTATAATCACTACAAATATAGTACTAATTATGTCCTAAATTTACTACCTACTTTCACCATGACTGATGTTTTCGATGAAAATGTAATCATGACTGAGCCTAAAACACGTCACCACAAAGCCGTGCTTAGGGCTTTTGCAGCCATAGGCGGCACACAAAAATAGTAGAAACAGACGAGTAGCGAGCGACGCGTGGTGAAAAAAGAGAATGATGGCGTGTGAAAATTAAGCCCCTCTAGTATCGCTCTATATTTATCTTCGCATTTCTCAAAGCCGAATCTCACTTCTCAGTCTCTTTCTTTATCTCCTCCCAAAAGGCTAACCTAAATCTTTCTCTCCTCTATTCCTTCTTGCCATCGATAAAATTTCGGAGATTGGTGGTGCTTGTTTGCATCTCTGCTCAGTGCTCAGTTTCTTTGAGCGCTACGTGGTGAGTCTCTTTCGTTTTAGGGTTTGGCTAGCACGTTCTTGTTGTTTACAGTTTCGATTTTGTTTTCACCTCTTTTTGGGTCAGTTTAGATCTCCTGTTTTTTTTTTTTTTTACTTCGATTTATGTGTATGTTGACCATTTTTTCATAAGCTAGACTTGAACAAATTTGTGTTGATTTAGCGATTTTTTATTATTCTTTTACTGTGTAGAGGATTTAAAAAGATCTTATTTTTTCGACTGGAACTGTAAATATGTTTGGAAATGGTTGAAATTGCTCCGAGAAATGTAATACTGTAGTAAGAAAAAGAAACTTGAATTCTTGGGGACTTTTGCTAAGAACTTTGAGGAAACATTGTTGTTAAATGTTGGGATGAAGTTGAGAAGTAAAACATATAACAAAATTGGACTTTAGTAGTTTTCTCGATAACTAATCAGACTAGAACACTTTTTTCTTTCAATGGAAGTAGTTGACATATGTTTTTTCGGTCGTAAGATTAGAGTTTTCAATTATATTGGTTTAATTGATGGGTGTGTTTAGAATTTAGTTGACTAGTTTGCGTGAAATGTAACTTTGTCTTTTGCTCGAAATAACAAATTAAAGCCTAAGAAAGGAAGTGTTTTTGTAGAGACATGGAGGAGGATCAAGAGCAGACGAGTTTCACATTTGAGATAGATAACTTCTCTGAGAAGGAAGCTGTGATAACATCACCAAATTTCTTAAGCGGTGGCTGCGAATGGTAAAGGAAAATATTATTTATATAATTTTTTGATTTTTAACTTATCTTTTAGATAAAAAAAATTACCTTGCCTCTGAAATTAGGTATACAAGTAGTTTATATGTTTCTCTTTTTTTTTTCTGTTCAGGTTTGTTAAGGTTTATCCCGAAGGAATAGATATTGAAGATCACTTGTCTATGTACCTCCACGTTGCGAATCTTGTATCATTGAGACTCGGATGGAAAAGACGAGCTAGTTATTCCCTCGTTTTGTTGAATCAATCAGGCAAAGAGCTCTTCAGAACATATGGGTTTTGTTTTGTCAGATTAGTGAGTTTTCAATCATATTGGTGTTATAGGTCATAGTTTTGTGTAACATGACCTGGTTCTGGCAATTGATTAGTGTTTTTACTTACAAGTCTTGTCTTATGCTCGCAAAAACAAAGCCTAAGAAAGAAAGTGTTTTTTTAGAGGTATGGAGGAGTATCAAGAGCAGACGAGTTTCACGTTTGAGATAGATAACTTCTCCGACAAGGAAGCTTCTGTTAAATCACCAAAATTCTCAAGTGGCAGCTGTGAATGGTAAAGGAAATGACTATATATATATATATATATGTTTTTATCCTTATATTTCATCCTCTAGATTCAATAAATGACTCGTCTTTATTAGGATTTAGGAGTACAAGGCACAACTAAAGCGTTTGGTTAATCTGTTTCCTTTTTTTTCCCAGGTTTGTTAAGGTTTATCCCAAAGGATATATTGTTGATGATCACTTGTCTCTTTACCTTTATGTTCCGAATCCTGAATCTCTGAGACTTGGATGGAAAAGACGAGCTTGTTATTCCTTCGTTCTGTTGAATCAATCAGGCAAAGAGCTCTTCAGAAAAAATGGTAAGTTACTTACCAGATGTACATGTATTATGTATATATATGATTCTCAAGGAAGACATTGTAATTTAATCTCTCTGGTTTTGGTTTACAGAATCCTCGTGCCAATTGTTCTGTGCTCAGTTCACATCATGGGGTAAGGCAAAGACATTGCCTCTTAAAGAGCTTCAAGAAAAAGGTTTTCTGGAAAAGAACAAACTGAGAGTTAAAGTGGAAGTAAAAGTAGTTGAAGTTGTTGATCAAGGAGATGCCACTGGGAACGAGACGTTAGATGTCAAGGGTTTCCAAGTTCTTTATTCTCAGGTATGATTAATATTATTTAAAATTGCTTATTTCTTGTTGTTTATTCTTCTTGTTGTCAATTCTCTTTTCTGTTAAACATTATTGCGTATTTCTTTGTTTACAGGCTGTATCAGTGAGTAGGCTTTTCCTGAGGCACCCGGACATTGCAGTAAATGTTAGACAAAAGAACCAACGGGTGAAGACAACTTACATGAATATCCTCCTTGATCTCATCGATACACTGGACAAGCCTCCTCATAGCATCACCGAGACTGAGCTAAGTAACGTTCAGAGCGACTTGATCGAGCTAACAGATGTAGCGGGATTCAAACTAGACTGGTTAAAGACAAAGCTTGCTGAGGTTACCTTGGAGAGGAAAAAAGCAAATGCTGATGGTTCTCTAGTCCGAAAACTCGAGGAGGATAACAAGAATCTCAAAGCTGAACTGGACGACGAGAAAGTCAAATCTGCTACTTATGCTGCTAAAGTTCTGTCATTGGAGCATACAGTGTCCGAACTTAAAGATGAGCTCAAGAAGCTGAAGAGCAATTATGATACTTGTGCTGCTAAAGTGTTGTGGTTAGAGCATACAGTGTCGAATCTTAAAGCTAAGTCGAACAAAAACCGAAACTAAGCCCTCACTAGTTCTCCGGAAAGTTTGTGTTTTTATTTATATTAACTTAGTAATCTTAGAGCAGAAGGACACCTCTTGTGGATGTCAAAACTCTGACTATGTATTTTGGGATTCAGTGTCGTGAATGAACGAAAAGGTGGTGACAAAATCTTCGTTAAAGATGAACAGATAATTCAAGAAGATGTTTATTCAAAATGAATGTAAACGGATACAATTTGCGAACCTAGTATTATAAAAGAGAGAACTTAGAAGGTGGCTTGCGTCACAAGTCCTTTATTCAAGTAAACAGGACAATCACAGCCATACAATGTAAAACAGAGATGCAACAAAATGAAGTCAGATTCTTATAGGTAGTTTGCGTCTCCTATATATCCAAGTCCCACTAACATCAAAACAGGTCCTTGGTTCTTTTGTGAATACTTATACGTTCTTGGCCTCTTTTTTTTATGCAAAAGCTAAATATTACTCATCTAAAATTATGAGTTATATACATCATGCGTACATAAAAAAATAAAGAGCTCAGTTGCAAGGCCAGTTATCATCTGAGTAATCAGAGAGGTGCGAAGGATTAAGCTTCGCTAAGCCCGAAATTCATCACAGCTCAGTGCACCAGCCGGGAATCGAACCCGGGTCTGTACCGTGGCAGGGTACTATTCTACCACTAGACCACTGGTGCTACTTGTGACAATTTCTTACATTGTATATCTTTATACGTACAGTGTAAATAACATAACCATTTAACTCAGCAACTTGGTAATGAATCGACTGGAGGATACCGGAGGACTAATAACCTTCTGCATATATTCCCGGAGGATATGTAGGTAGATTTCACGGCAGTCACACACACACACACACACATATATATATATATAGTCTTATTATAGCAGTTGTGATCTTGATTGCAATCTTGTAAGATCACAGTTTCTATATTTTTATGAAGAATTGCCTTTAAATCAAAAAGAAAAGAATACTCACATAATTCCACGAAAGATAGATTTATCTTTATTTAAGTTTCAATAATTAAGCAAGTATTTATATCTATAGTTGATCCACTTTATCAAGATATTCTCAAAACAGTCAAGCTTTTTGAAATTTACAGGTATTAAAATTCATCAATTTTCTGTCTGTGAAGAAGATCATATTCTGTTTCTTAAAAAAAAAAACCTTTTTTCTCAAACAGTAATGGATTCAAGAGATGCTCACAAATAACAAACAAGCTTTTCAGAGTTTACATGCGTTCGTGGTAATGTGACTAATGTCTATATAGATATGGTCCATATGGAAGCATTCAAACTATGTAAGTGATACAAACAATATTTCTAGTGCTTCAATAGAGCAATCAGGCGGGGGATGTTAGAGCCTTCTAACCACTCCACAACACTCTCACACCCCCAATGGGATATTGCGTTTTTTTTCATAATTTCGTACGTGCATCTCGGACTGTTATCTTGAAGACATTTAATGCTTTGGTACTGTCTTTACCGGTCATTTTTTTGTGTACTGTTCCAAGGGTACATAACTCTAGTAGTGTAGTGTTGTACTGTACATGAATCCGTTATCGTGTCACATTCGGTAAACAATTTATATATATATACACGATGTGGGATAATGAAACCATTTCGCTATCGTGTAAAAGAAAATTTCATTTTATCATTTTAACTAAGTAAACCCATGGGCCATGTGGCCTAGTCAATTTAAGTGCACGTCGCCATTTTATTCCCTTAAATTGTCCTAGAAACCCTAGTTTCAGGTGTGAAGTTTGTGAAACCTAAGAAAGGAAAAGTGTTTTCCGGAGAGAGATGGAGGATCGAAAGCAGACGAGTTTCACGTTTGAGATAGATAACTTCTCCGACAAGGAAGGTGCGATATCATCACCAACATTCTCAAGCGGCGGCTGCGAATGGTAAAAGAAAAGATTATATAAATATATGTGTGTGTGTGTATTTTAACTTTGACCTCGTCCCCTATATTCCATTTATAATCGTTCTCTGTTATTAATCAAATATTTTGTTTGTGTGTTCAGGTTTGTAATGGTTTATCCAAAAGGAGATATTGTTGATGATCACTTGTGTCTATACCTCAATGTTGCGAAGCCTGAATCATTGAGACTTGGATGGAAAAGACGAGCTGGTTATTCCTTTGTTCTGTTGAATCAATCAGGCAAAGAGCTCTTCATAAAAGATGGTAATTAACTTATATTTCACGTTATATATTTATATATCTGCTTGATTGTAAAGAAAATACAAATTAATCTTTCAGATTTTTTCTTACAGAAATGTCCCCCATCTTGTTTTGCGCTCAGATCTCATCATGGGGTAGGGCAAAAGCCGTGCCACTTAAAGATCTTCAAGAGAAAGGGTTTCTAGAGAAGAACAAACTGATTGTTAAAGTGGAAGTAAAAATATTTGATGAAGGAGATGTAACTGGGAATGAGACGGTACATTGTAGTGGTTTACAAGTTCTTTATTCTCAGGTATTTTTTTAATTATAAAGATGCTTATTGTTGTTGTTGTTTTTTTTCTTCTTTTTTCCTGGTTATAACATAATTGCATACTTCTCTTTTTTTACAGGCTACTTCAGTGAGTAGGCTTTTCGTGAAGCACCCAAACATTGCTTTGAATTTCAAACCAAAGAGCCAATTGGTGAAGACAACATACATTAATATCCTCCTCGCTCTCATCGAGACACTGAACAAGCCTCCACATAGCATCACCAACACTGAGCTAAGCAACGCCCAGAGCGAGTTGATTGATCTAACAGAAGCAGGTTTCAACCTAGACTGGCTGAAGTCAAAGCTTGATGAGGTTTCCTTGGAGAGGAAGAAAGCAAATGATGATGCTTCTCGAGTCCAAGAAGAATTCAAGAAAAACATGCAGAATATCAAAGTCGAACTGAACGAGGAGAAGATCAAATCTGCTACTTCTGCTGCCAAAGTCTTGTGGTTAGAACAGACGGTGTCCAATCTCAAAGCTCAGCTGAACAAGAAGAGAAAATTAAGCCCTGAGTAATGTGTATTACTTCTTTTAATCTTTTGTTTTTTTTTCTCTGTTCAAACTTTTAATCTTTTGTTAGATGAATAATTAATTTGTTAAGACATTCATAGATTGCAAAATATACATAGGGATCCACAACACTCTTCACACAATGTGACAAATCAACATAAAAAAAACTAGTTGTAAATTTGTAATCAGTATAATAATAAAGTAATAGTAATATTCTTGCTAATAAAATATACAGTCATTTTACATCTAAAATCATACACAAATATCATGATCTGTATGCACTCCATTTCTAGCTGGCTTCCCAATCTGTAAGCAATCAATAGGTGGAACAGTCGGCGAATTGAGCTCTCCAAATGTTTTCCAGCAAAATGGATCATACATGTGGTACTGTTGTTGCACTGGCTTCAGCTCAATCCCTGATAACTGCACATCAACGCAAGGGAAACTGTCGCTACAAGCAAAATGCACAGGCTTCACTGTGTAAGTGCCTCTTATCTTCTCATATGTGACTCCTTCTACAGCCACTGCTGAAGTATGGTTCATGCACTTGCTGTGATCACAGTAGAATTGGTCAATCACTATCGGAAGCTGAACCTCTGATAGTTGGATGTTTGAGAAAAGCACTCCTTTCACTGATCCTACACCTCCTTGCCATGTCTTGATCCTGACACCGGTCATTGTGTTGTGCATGACAACATCTCTTACTGTTATGTTGGAGACACAAGCTTTGGTACTGTCTTTACCGAGACTCCCAATGCTGATCCCATGTCCTGGTCCACAATTCACACTGTGAACATACACATTGGTGCAACCTGTTTGTATGGAAATACAATCATCTCCTGCAAAAACAGAGGAAACAGAGCAATCAGTAAAAAAGATAAAGTTTCGATTTTTATGATGTTTTTTGTTTGACTAAGTAAATGAGTTTGTACCGCAAGCTAATGTGCTGCTATGAATCATGACATCTCTGCTGTTCTGAAGATGTATCCCATCTGTGTTTGGACTGTCTCCAGGAGAAGACACATTCACATCATGAACTAAAACTTGGACGCAGTTGTCAAACTTGAGATGACATTGAGGACTATTCTGAATCGTTATTCCGGTGACTGTGACATCAATACTTCCATAGAACCGTAACGCCTGCACCGTGAAACCAAAAGGTCAGCAAAAGATTTCACCGTGTGGTAAAAAAGTAAGTAGACTACTTCAGTTTTTGTTTCTCACCGTTGGTTTAATGCTTGGCATATCATTAAGCTCACTTCTTATCTGAAGTCAAAACAGAGCAAAAAACAGAGAGTTGTGTTAGATGATTCTTGTGTGGATGTGCTGCAGAAGAAGACGATGATGATTGATGATGATTTTTCACCGGCATTGGAGGATGTTCTTGAACAGAATTGTTTAAAGGGACAATGAGCTTGAAGTCATCGTCGATAGGATAATCAAAAGGTTGATCTTGTTGCCACCAAACAGTGCCTCTTCCATCAATAACACCACTCCCTTGTATTTTAATACCTTTGAGCTTTGTGAACTCAATCCACCACAGTAGTCCTCTTCCCCATGTATCAGGATCATTAGGAGCTACAATCATTCCGTCTAGCTGCAAGAAAACCAAAAAGCTCACATCTTTCAGTCAAAAAGATAACATTTATTCATTTTCTTACAAATTTTGATGATCAGTTTCTCACCTGGAAGACAATGTTTGCTTGACAATAAGGTCCAGAGAAGGAAATTGGGCCAACTAGGAAGATGTAATCAGACGGTATGATCATCGTTGAAGCCTCCACTTTGCAAGCAGATCCCCATGCTGCTTCAAACGCCTGCACAGATTGTTTAATTTAAGAATTTCATTAAAACGTTTTAATATTTTTTTGTAACAGAGCAAACACAATTATGGAGGAAACAGAGAGAATATGGTCCCATCTAAATTTGGGTAGTTTTGTTGTCACGTCTCTGTTTTCGTTTTGTTTGATTTTTGCAGAAATGAAAGGAAAAAAAGGGAAAGAAACAAAAAAGTTTCTTGACTTTACAGATAAAAGAGAAATCTTTTTTTTCTTTAGCTCTGTTTCTTGTTCTGTCTCGTGTTATCTTCTCAACTGTAATTCACATTCTGTTGTTTTGTTCTTCCTCAAAGTAATTCTCTTGAAAGCGAAGATTATAATTCTTGATTAAAATCAAGAACCATTGAATTGGATTTTGTAATTGGATAATTAATGTTTTGAGTCTCGTACCTTAGTGTCATCACTCATTCCATCACCTTTAGCGCCAAAATCAAGCACATTGAATTCTTGAGAGCCCTCAACTGGCTTCAACGGAAGATGTGGTGGTGGTGCTTGGACTTGTGGTGGTGGTGCTTGGACTTGTGGTGGTGGTGGTTGAACTTGTGGTGATGGTGGGACTTGTGGTGGTTGTGATACGACAGGTGAGCCGACACCGGACTTTGGAGAAGGAGTTTTTACCTTCGGTTTTGGTTTGGGTTTTGACTTATGGGAATGACTATTCTCATGGCTTTTTGGTTTCTTGCTGGACAAGGAATCAGACAAGGAGGAGGAGCTGCTATGGTGGTGTTTCCAGTGTCTTCCTTTTCTGGCAATGCAGGTCTCTAGAGTGGCTGACCAGATCAAAACTGCCATTAGAATCATCATTGTGATGCTTCTCAGCCTTTGACTCTCTCTCGTTATCATGTTTTTGGTTTTGCTTTATTTTTGTGTGTTATGTTTTCTATTTGTGGTGGTTTGAGACAGAGGAAGAGACTTTGGTTTATTTGTTGTTGTAGTGTTATGGATTGAATGAAAAGAGAAAAGGTTTTTTGGAGTTTATATAAGGAATCGGTCCAAGAATATAGAAGGAGTGCTCACGGGAGTCCAATATGGAATTTCATGACTATAATGTATTTTAACAATCTTAATAGTTTAAGCTTTCTTTTGGTCGACACTTCACTTTAAAAGTCTAAGGTTATTACTACATATAATAGTATATCCACACAAGACTATAATGTGTCATTTGGTTGTAATGTTTAATTGTGAATTTGTGATTATGCCAGCGGTTCAATCTTCGTGTTCTTATAATTGAAAACTATCCTATTATTTAATGAAATCTTTCTTTGTTGAAAATGTCCTGGAATATATTCCCTACAGAAACTATAATACAATTTTATTCAAACATCTAAATTATCAACCAAATTACATTCTTAAGGTACGTCTAATGCATATACTTATACAGAGTGGATAATGGTATTTTAGATACTTAGGGTAGTTTTGAATGAATTTAGATAATTGTGTGAATAATCATTAGTTTCTAACTCAAAACTAATTGGCAATCGAATTGAGAAGTTTATATGCAAAATGTATAGACCTAACAAAATTTAGCAGATTCACACTTTGTAATTGGTGAATAGTATTGTAAAAATGATGGTATCAAAGATGATTAGTTTATGTTTATAAGAGAATGAATATAATTCCAGGGGATATATATATGCCACGTGTAGAGTAAAGGTTGGTTGAGAGACTCATCCACTTTGGTTGGTCGAAAACTTGAAACCCATTACTCCATTAGAGCCAAGACAAACATACCAGAAGGCAGAAAGAGGCACCTGTTCAGACAAACACATATACCTTTCCTGTTGCAAACCTCATCTACTCGCATAAGAAAATACATATATACCTACTTATATGACTATAGTGTTTGTGTAATATATATGTATCCACTATAAAAGTGGGGGCAGATGAAAATGAGGTGGTTGTTTTTATATGAATTTACATAGTTACAAGCATGTCTGTATCTATATGTATTTGTTGATGTGTCATCGTGGTGACCAGATAAATGTCTCATGGCCTCTATAGTAAGTATGGGATTTCGAATTTTACAATTACATCTCTCATCATTTCCTTGACGGCCGACGTCGTTTTCTTAGGAAATATGTATATAAAATTTGTTGAGGTATACAGTAGTTTTACAATATCATCAATATTCATCAGGAATTCACATAATTGTATGTGAGTTACGTACGTCTTCATTTAAAGTATATGGTGCAACATTTAGCGAAACCAAATATTTTGGATAACTGGCGTTTAGTTATGAATTTATTACATTAGAACTTTGCAAACCAAGATTGCTAACTATAAAGTTAAATTTAAAAAAAAAAATGGTTAAATTCTTATTTATAAGTAGTTAAGTACCAACAACAAATGAAACAAATCACTCATCGTGAATGTGATCATAATTATATTAGTGAATCCAAAATTTGTTTATTTTTAACGATGAGCAAACTTCCAAAATACATATATGGTGTGCCGTGTATTTGTGTGTGTGTAAAAATGGATGAGACATGTGATTGGGTCTATATTTTGTCAATGGGCAGTGATTATAACATCTCTTTTAGTGCTCACATGCACACTTCACGGGCTTTGCTTTTGTCTCCTACAACTCCTCTGATCTTTTGTTTTAAAAGTTTTATTATCTTCTTTCTTTGTTTTTATATGATCCTATTTAACAATCCATCCTTTTTTTTGTCACACTTCATAATTCATTAGTTAGTTCCTTTTTTTTTGAAAAACATGGCTGCTAGCCTGCAATAAACAGAAAACTTAAAGTACGTAAATGACGCTTGTTTCCTTAGGTACTCATACTAAATTTTTACACATATACTAGACTCACAACAACGATAATTAATGTAAATCCATATTTAAATTCTTTTCACATGTAAATTATATATATGGTGATAAAGCTGCTATTTCAAATATCATATATATGATGAATAAAGAATACATAGCCTGAAAGCCAACGTTTTGTGATCTTAAAGAACCCCTTTTGAGTGACATTGAGTTGTAATTTCCTATCCTCAAAAACTTAAATAAGCTAAAGATTATATTATCTTCATACCCTACAGAAGTCAAACTTACTAGGTACATATTTATTTAGAATCATAATTATTTTCTTTATTCTAAATTATTCGGCAGCTACACGAATTATAATCAATCACATTACACATCAGACCTATAATAATGCATGTCTAATTACATCAACAATCATATAACGTATGGTGAGATGTACCGACAAGCGTAATATATAGTACATACTATAATCATTTTAACTCTGTCACGGTTTCTGTCTAGCGGAATGAAACCATTATGTTTGTTACAAAATGCGTGATAACTATACAAATTAGGATCCTTCACACGACTACACGTTTCATTTAAAATAATGTATGTTTAGTTGAATCAAAAATTATATAATACGCATTTTACAAAAAAAAAAAAATATATATATATATATATAATACGCAGTGATCAAATGCACCAACAAACAGAAAATATGTTGCGAAATCCATTCTTAACTCTATCACGGTTTTTCGAACCACGATGGAAATAATGGAAAGACATAAATTATCCTATTCATATGTTTCTGAATAATGAATTCTCTAATCTTTTACTATTGTTGTTTCTCAATGATAAAAAATTTAGGTTTTCGATGCATTTTTATTAACTAATAAAAAACAAAATCAGATTTCAAGAAGTATTATTGACAACAATAATGTTGTTTTTTAGATTAGGACTGATTTAAAATCATACGAAAATGTTTAATATAAATAGTTTTAGACCGTTGTTTTTCCTTAATGTTTGCAAATACACTGTATGGTTTATATTTGCTACTCTGCAGTTTTTATTTTATAAATACAAGAAAACCCTTTAACAAAAAAATGAAAAAGAAAAAAAAAATGTTTGCAAATACTGCTTTTATCTCTCAGTCTCAGAGGGAGTATATGGAAACGACCCGAGGAACGCCTATCATGTACAAAGTCACTCAAAACAAAGCTTCTAAAATGTGTGCGTATGAAAACATTTTACTATTTTAGGAGCACGAGCGATGATGTACGTACGTGACACAAACCGTCATCGTTGTTTCACCACCTAGATTTAACCATGTGTCCATGTTAGAATGACTGATTAAAAAAAGTCAATACCAAAAAAAGAAAGTTTACTCAACGTGTGAAATATATGACTGTGCCCTGAGGGAAGAGATCACATGGGGCATCATCTCATATATGTGTGTACACAAATCAAGATGCTTTCAGCCTTCAAATGTTCCTTTCTCATTAAATTATAAAATGCCACTGTTCATTGTTACACGAGCCGTATAAGCAATTAAGTACAAGAAACAAGAACCCTTTTTATATCATCACTTTTTGTAATTGGTAATGAATCTCTAAGAATCAGGAGTTCTGTCACCCAACCATTTAGTAGTACTGTTTTCTTCTTAAACAGACAAGTTTGTCCACCACAATGAATGTATGGCTTGCACAATTTTGTATTGGTTATTTAATTATGTTAAAAAAATAAGAACAAACCCTAAAATATTTTTAACAAGACATGTTATGATTATTTATTAGACACATCTAATAAAAAAACATTATTGTGCTACTTCTAATAAATAAGTTTTTCTTCTTTTTTTTGCAAGTAAGAAAATATATTTTTGGTAAAGATCATGAATTATTGTTCCACTTATAATTTAGACGATTCTGATACGGATATATCATATGGGGTTGGTAGTACCAGTCTACCAGAGGATGTTTTAAAGTTTTTAGTTATTTCAGTTTATTTTTCTAACATTTCTAAAGTCAAACTAGATTATGTCCTGACTAGCTTCATTATTGGGCTTGAATTATTTGTTTTTTTACTTGAAAAGAGAAATGTTCATTTCGATTTAGCTTGATTTTGTTATTTTTAATTGATTTGATTCATATAATTAATTTTCCACTCCTAATTGGAATAGTTTCATTAATTTTTTTTGTTATTGTAAAAGTAGTTTCATTAAAAAATTGGAGAGTATAAAAATATAAAAACAACTTTGACTCATTCACAGATGACAGATCGACTCTTTGTGATATGGACTATAATATGGAGGCATGGAGCAATCTCTTGATCATGTGAAAATATATATGTTTATAAAATATGTGGACAGTACCATTTTATTGATACGCCTCTGTCATATTATCATATATATGTTACCTGTCTTCGACGTTTTCGTATAAATCCCAATATTTATAATATAGTATATTATATGTATGCGTACATGCACTACACGTATCTTCATGTGTGCACATTTGTGTATATACGTGCTGTGTGTACTGTATGCATGCAGCACGAACATTCATCATTGAGGTCATTTTTTCATCTGCTATATTTCAAACATGTTCAGGAAAAAAATATCGTTTTGGTAAAAACAAAATGGTATCACATACTAATTAATTGATTAATTCCTAAAATTTCATATTGGTTTTTTTTGTTAAAGTCAAATTTCATTTCATATTGTTTGTATCTAAAAATAAAGTAATACAACTAACGAATATGAGTTTTGTTTTTCTTCATGTGGCTATTGTTTCTCTGATTTTTTCTATATTTTATTGTATCTAAATGTCTTTTGTTTACTCGTATGGCTTTTACAAAACAAGAAAAGATGCGTTATACTATTTCTTTTTTCCGTCTTTATGCGAAGACATGCTCGTGATTATTATTATTTCTTATTTCTTATTGAACTTGTGTGTTTCTTTTGTCTTAACGTTCCCGTGAGGCGTGAAATCAACTCCATTCGTTGGCTAACACATTACCTGTATATCCCTTCTGCCCAATCTTCGGCTTCTGCATAATCATTTATTTTTCTTGGTTTGATAAATGTCTTGATCCAGCCAAATACTTTGATGATAACATATGCAGTTCCTAGATAAACATGACTAGGTTCAAATTTGGATCATAACTAAAATTGATATCTGAAAATAACTTGTGGCATACAATACCATTGATGTATACCTACATGAATACTTTTTCATTTTTTTTGCATGTAGATGGTTTTGGTAAGATTTATGTACATACCGTACGTGTAAGTGATTAAGGTGATTGTAGTATGATTGATAAATACCTCAAATTTGATTGAATACACATCCCATCACGTATAAGAATCTTTTGTAGTAATCAAAGATGGCAATCAAAAATCCCCCAAAAATCTTCAAAGATATATATTTTTTAGAAAAAAAGTATAGTATATTGTACAAATACGCCAAACAGAACCCTAAATCTGTTGCGGATGATTGGAACATTTAGCATTATAGTGTTGTGGTTTCACCACAGTTACAAAGTCACAAAATCATGCATGGGTTCGACCCATGTTCACCTCGGTGCGAGGTTTAGTTGAGATACAACAAGGCCAAAGCAAAAGACAAAATGTTTGGAAAGTAAAATATCTAGCGAGCGATAACGAGTCCTAACGACAATGCAGCTCCAAACAATGCGTGAAGCCTCACGCAATAATACTTGGCCATGAATATTTTCTCATTCTCCTGCAATCAAGATTACATAACTAAATAAAGTCATTTCAAAACTTTGTAAATGTAAAGACTTTTTACTTCTTTTGTTTTTTACCTTGTGGTGCTTTTCAACATAGCTTGAAACCCAATTCCCAACTGGTAAAGTCAGGAAACACATCAACTGAAACACCCAACAAAAAAAAAGATTAGGTTTTTAGTTGTTCTTTTTTTCTGTCATGTTCTCAAATATGTTGTTAACTTACTGTGCAAGTTACTGGCAAGACCCTGGTTAAACCAAGAACAAGAAGCATGGAATATAACAAACGAATAGCCCATTTCACTACAGAAGCTCCTCTTTCATTCCCTAACCGAACCTGTGTAAAAAACCAAGAAAAAACACTCAAATCATAAACACAATCGTCATACAAACATTAAACCAGGTCAAGTTTTTTCACATTTGTACCAGAGGTGAGAATTTCCCCACAGCTAAATCTCCTTCAACCTGTCAAACGTAAAAGTAATCAGCATTGTGCAGATCAGTTCAAGAATCATTAGACCAAGATTTCTTTAAACCAACCTGATGAAAGTGGCTGCAGAAAAGAATGAGAGTTGTGGTAAAACCAACAAAGAGAGACGATGAAAGCACCCTACTGCTTATCGGTAGTTGCCTCATCTCGCTGCCAAAATCCGATTTTCACTAGTTCTCAATTATTCACAACTCATGAAAACAGAAACTGATTTAGGGTTTGAGCAAATACCTTGAGCTACCAAGAAGTAGATAAAAAGCAGTAGTTGCAAAAGGACCAAATGCTGCAAAGCAAAGAGGCTCTCCTAATCCTTGGTAACTTAACCGAAATGGTGGACACTAGAAACCAAGTTTCAAAGTCAAAACATCTCCAAGATTACTATCAAATCATCACATTAGGCAGTTGCATTCACCTGGTATACATAGCCGCATAATATAGCAGAGCCAAGCAAGAGTATTGCACTGAGGTTACTAGCTATCAAAGATGTCCAAACTAGACCGGAAACACCGAGCACAAGCGATGTGACTGCAGCAGTTAACGTTCCTGTTCGGCTTTTTTCCAAGTAAAGAAATGATAAGGAAATGAGTCAAAAAGTTTCAAACTTTATCCTCTGATACACTCACTCACCTTCCAACCATATTGACTACAGATTCCTTTTTGTTCTTATCAGCTCCGGTATCAAAATCATAAACATCATTACTGCCATTAAAACCATGTTTAGTAAGAGAGTACTAACTGTTTATAAGTGAATCAATTAACCAATCAGTCACCTTAAGTTGAGCCAAGTGATGATAAGAATGGATGAGAGCATTAGAGCCGCATAACGTTTAACTAGGAACAAGCCAGTCTCTAAATAGGCTGCAGAAGCACCAACCTGTAGTATTTAGAACAGTGAGGATTCTGATTACATAGCTTATAAAGAGGAAATGGAGGAGATAGAAGAGGAAACATACGGTAAGAGGAATCAAAGCGACAGAGTAAATGGGAAGTTTGATTGCTCTCCATATCAGTTTTGCTTTGGGAATTTCCTCTTCTTGATACACTTTTGCTGTATCTTCATAGCTCTTACAACAGATTGGTTCTACTCTAAGGTTTCTTCTTCTTGTTTTAGCATTCGAGTCAAACACAGGTAGTCTTGTGATTGTGTTTCCTCTGGGAAGCTAAAGCTAAGTAATTTTAGTGAGAGCCAATCAAGAAAGCTTTACATTTCAACCAATTCTTGATTTTACAATTAATGGGAAGTAGATTGGATGAAGCATTAAGCCTACCTTCTGAAATTCGGTTTCACGAGAAAATGAGTTGGATTTTTGGGCACAAAGCCAGAGTTTATGTCACAGAGAGAAACCAATCTCATCATTTTCAACTCTCTCTGTAAAACAAGAAGAAAGAAAGTTTTTTCAGTTAACTACTGAAACAGAGCAAGAACACTAGCTAGTAGCTAGAACAAGAAAACTAGTGAAATTCTAGATTCTTGAAACCCTATAACTAAAATCGTTGGTCCAGCATAAATTAGCGACAATGGAAACGAGTAAGATGAGGAAAAAGAAAGATTTTAAAGTTGGGGACTTTTTACCTTTCGAGCAAGAATCCTTCAAAGAAAATGTGCTTTCTTTGCATAGATTTCTTCAAAACTTGGTCACAAATGTATGATTTTGAAAAAGAAGAAAGTCGATCACTCGCGAGAATCTAAAAAGAAAAACTGTACAAGTTTTTGAATTGTCGGAATTTTGAGGAAGAGAGAAATGAATGATGGAGACGAAGCTTGTTGTTGTTGGAGGAGGATAAAGTCACGTGAGATACACGTGTTTTTAACACCATATGCAAATAAACGATGGGCCTGGGCCTGGGGCTGGGCCTCAAACACCAAAATGAATGTAACCAAGAGACGTTGATGGTATTGATTGATTTGCAAAACAGAAATGTAACCAAGAGACGTCGATGATGAATGAATACACAATGCACAATAGTAATGAAAGAAACATAATTATTGTCATTAAAATCAAGAAAAAGTATTTTGTAAACCTATTAATGTTAAAGGAACAAAGGGAGCATCTCTTTCCTTTAAAGGCTTACGTGGCAGGGCAGTCTACTTGAATACACGATTCCCATGTATTCATGAACGTCCACACTTGGGAATACACGATTCCCATGTATTCCCATGTATTCATGAGGCTCACAGGACATACAATCATTGGTCTAATGAGTTATATAAACCAAACAAATCCAAGCCATGAAACCGATGTGGCACAAAAGACAAATATACAAAACATACAATACTCTTTCCAATTTTTCTCTTCTCTTTGAAGAAATCAGCCAAAACATCGTTTAGTGTTTTAATTTCATTCAGCTTTGACATATCTTGTTTACTTTTTTCTACTTAATAACTACTCCCTCCGTTTCAAATTAGTTGTCATTTTGACAAAAATGTATCTGCAAATATTTGGATATATCTGGATCTGTTACAGATACATTTTACCAAAATGACAACTAATTTGAAACTAAGGGAGTATAAAATTGTAAAATTTTCCAATTGGCAAAAAACAAAGTTTTTCCATTATCATATTCAATTAACAAACACAAATATGTTCTTCTCCATAACTAACTTTTTCATGCAAGAGTATGAAGACAAAGACTCTATTTCCATGTGATTCATCCTTCATCAGGAGAAGAAGACCTCAACACTAGACGTTTTCAAAGACTGACAAACAGGACAAACACCAGTAAACACATCACATTCTTTACACAAACTCAAATGCCTACACGGGACAACCAACACCGATACCTCCTTCACGTTACACGACTTGCATCTCATCCCACCACCACTTGGGATGTTGTTCTGGTGGTTGTACGACGCTGCATCGTCATCAACCTCGCTATCTCCAAACCCTTCTTTCACTTGATGGTGATGATGATGATCAGCTACTACTCCTCCTCCTCCATGTGACATGACTTGTTGGAGATTTACCTTCAAGGCGTTAACAACAGACTCATTGTACTTTGCCCTGTACTGCCAGTTCTGAGCTTCAACCGCCACTTGCTTTATCCTCTCCACGAGGTCTCGGTTCTTCTTGTTCATGCTTATGATCTCCTGATCTTTCTCTTGAAGCTTCTTGCTCACGTCATTCTCCAAGGCCGTGACAAAAGACGTGACATGTCTCTGTTTTATGTCTCTCACTCCTTTCGCCAGTTGATCTGCCTGTTCCAAGAGAGAGACTGCAATATCAAGAACATGCTGATGCAGAAAAAAAAACAAGCTTTGAAGATAGAGATCATAGAACTAGTACCCCGAATTTGATAAACTGGTCAAGCTCGTCTTTCTGTCTATCAAGATCCAGTCTGATATTGTCACTGAGAGACTGAAACATTGGAGTAGTGAAGCTTCCGTTTGCAGAAGTTACAGAAGAGTTGTTACGCTCATCGTCGTCGTTAGAGAGTCTCAGACCAGTTGACACTAAGTTCTGCTTTGGGACTTCATCTTGTTGAACAACACCATTGTTGTTGTTGTTGTTGTAGTTGTAATTCAAAGAGATTTGCAGCTTCTGCTGTTGTCTCTGGATGCTATTGTTGTTGATTTCGGTTTCTCTTCCTCGTTTGCTACTATGCCGAACCATTGGACTGAGGTTGTTATTATCATTAGCAAAGTAGTTTACAGGATCAATAGTACAACCAGCTCTCACTGCAAACCACAACCACATACAAAAGAAGAAGCTTTTAGCTTTATAAAGTTGTAACAACATTCAGTCAAAGCAAATGATCAAAAAGGTCAGAGAAGAAACTTACTTGTTCCGAGCAAGTGAAGCTGATTCAACGATGTGTTTGTTTGGTACTGAAACTGGCTATCGTTCATTAGAACATGCGGCAAAGGATTCTCATTGTTGCCTCCCAACATCTTCTCTAGAGAGCTTAACCGTTTTGTGAGTATATAGCAGTAAAGTATTAAACTTTCAGAAGATTACAGTGAGAAACCTGCAACGAGAGAAAAAGTTGAGACCTTTGAGGGCAAAGTTGAGACCTTTGAGGGCAAAGTTGAGACCTTTAAGAATGTTTCAACAGAATGATCAAGGGATTGATATAATACAAATACTAACCGGTAAGAGTTAATGTATATAGTCAACAAAAATAAAGCTTTTGCCTATTTGATTAAGTTTCTATGATCTTGCCTATTAATTGGCAATCAAATTTGATTAATTGATCATGGTCAAAGATTTAAGGAGTTAGGAACCAAATTGATACAAGGAGTAATGGACCAAAATTGATAGAAGGAGTTAGGAACCAAATTGATTGATTGTTCATGGTCAAAGATTGAAGGAGTTATGAGCCAAATTTGATTACAAGGAGTTAGGAACCAAATTGATTGATTGATCATGGTCAAAGATTCATCAAAATATATTTAACTAAATAACAAAAGAATCATGTTAAAATTGATTAAATAAGGTAAATCTTTTTCGAACATGGCAACTTCAAAGAACCAGATAAACTCAGAAACAGAAAGCCAAAGATCTTGTAAGAGAAGACTTTTGTACCTCTTAGAGATTGCCCATCAAAGAATTCATCCGATTTTTTTACAAAAATAAAAATTAAACCTTAGCTTCCTTTAGATCCTGCATACACACACAAGAAGAAGAAGAAAAACTCTTCATCATCGTCATCATCAAAGTTTGATTTATTTTCAATAATTAAATTCATCAAAAAAAAAATAAACCTGCAAAAACAAGGAGTCGAAAGGAGCCAATTGATGAAGATTGAGAATCTTAAGAGACGAATAAAAAGAAAAGAAGAAAAATGGGTTTGTTGAAACGCATTAGATAACACAACATCCAAATAAATTAAAGGGCTATGAGAAAATTTATTTAAGGGAAGAAGAAAGAATAAAAGAAGAAAAGAAACGGATGGGAGGAAAAAAAAAACGAATGAAATGAATGATGGAGGTGAGAAAGCAGAGGACACAGTGGTGAAGGAGTGGGAGAAGTTGGGTGGCAAAATCGAAATTAAAAATTAATTAAATTTTCTCGAATTTTGCAAAAAAATAAATCCGAAATCATTATTTAAAAAAAAAAAAATAATTTTGGGTGATGATAACAAGAATAATAATAACCGGTGCCGGTGGGTATTGGTTCTGCTCATTTCCCCGTGAGTTGTGCCTCCCTGGTGACGCCATTTACTCATCTTTTTCTTCTATACTTTTTCCTTTTTTAAGTTGTTTTTTTGAGTAATTTATAAGTTAAATACTAAATTTAATTTAAATATAAGAAATTTTCAAAATGTTAACAGTAATAACCTATTTTTTTATTAAAAAACGAAAGCGACCGGTTTCTTGGACATCCCTCCACCTAGATTCTGAGGTGGAGTATCTTGGAACTGGTAATGGTATTGCTCCGATTTTGTCTTTTTAATTTGTATTTTTTCTTCTATAAATTGTGTTGGTTAAGGTTTTGTGACAAGCCATCTAATTAATCTAATCTTGGTGACAGTTAATTAATCTAATCTTGGTGACAATGTTTTCTTGCTTAGTTTATCTAGTTTCGTGTTTGAGTTGATTGGGATTAGTTTTGGTTTTAGTTTTGTTTGGTTAGTTCATCATATTAGCAATGGATGGTTTATATTTTAAAGAGCAAATGAAAATCCTACAAGTAAAATTGTAATACTCTCGTGTACGTTTTCATTACATCATTGTCTCGTATACTTGACCCATTTTCAAAATTTTGTTTTTAAATGTTAACTAGTTATCCAAATTCCAAAGTATTCAAAATTTGTTAAAGTTTAAAGGCTAACATCACTGTGGTAATAATCTTCTCACAAGTCACAACACCTTACAAAAGAACGACTTTTGCTGAATCAATTTGCCTTTATGGCTTCACATCCTCCAAGACCTTAAGCAACGTATCTGAATGTAGACCAATAGCTTGTGACAAGTTTATCAGTTGGGTTTACGAGGCACAATCTCCACGAGGGTCTTTTTTTGGTCGTGAAACTTCTTGTCTTTTTGTTGAAACTTTTCAACACTTTGGCTCATAGACTTCTATGATGTCTCATGTTGAAGTTGGTGGTTCCCTATAAATTTAAAGTATTGTGTATACAGAGCTGAGAGATGTAACCAGAAAATATTTAACTTTCACCAGACTATTTCAAAACGCATTAAAAATGAAAATAATTGTATCTTAATAGGAATAAAAACTGGTGGAACTAAATATTCTTTTACATTTTTGCCATTTAGGTTGAAAAATGCTGAAAGATATATTCCACCACTAGCTTTATTGAGTGGAAAATAGAAGATAGAAAAATAGATTTATTTCTACAATTCTACTGCAAAGTGCAAAATACATAGAGAAATAGTTTCATTTTTAAGTTTGTAATGGAATAATAGTAGTCTTATGAAAAAAAATACGGACACGTGTCCATAAACCCTAATTGCCCAATCCTTTCTCCATCGTTTTTCTTTTGCTCTTCGACATTCGTACCGCTGTTCTATTTCGTTACCGGAATTTGCTTACTTTGGCCACACAAGTCCAATTACAGAAGAGAAATAGAGAATCGAAGAAGACAATCACAGAAATTGACGAAAAGTCGGCTGTGATACTTATATCCAGACGAACGCATATCGAAACGCAGACGCCAAACGCGGAACGCACACAATTCATCTTCCTCTTCTCTACTAAACCCTAATTTCCGTTTGAGCACACTCTCATAACCGAGCTTGTCTGCATAGAAAAGATGGCTAAAGAAGAAGAAGTAGAGATAGTAAGGATCGTCACTGATGAAGAAAAGACATTCGCCAAGAATTTCAACATCAACGATCTCCCCGACATCCCTACCGGACTTCCTCCGCATCTTGAACTCCAGCGAACTCGTGTCGTCTGTAAAAACGATGCTCCAATCCATGTATGAAACTTTCCTGACTTTACTCTTCAAATTCACAATTGCTCTGTTTTCACTGATTTCATCTAAATTGGGATTATTAGCTTTTTCTCAATTGTTCCCATCTGGGTTTGAGTTTTATCGCTGCTGTATTTCGTAAATTTCGATTCTTTTCATGTGAAAAAACTGTAAATTTGTGGGTTTGATCTCATGTTCTTACAAAGATCACACCTTTGGGTTTGAATTCTTTCATATTCACAATGCTCTGTTTTTGCTGCTTATAACTTCAGCTTAATTGGGATTATAAGCTTTTTCTCAATAGTTCCCATCTGGGTTTGAGTTTTATCATTGCCGAGTTTGTAAATTTCAATTCATTTCATGTAAAAAGCTGTACATTTGTGGATTTGATCTCAAGTTTTTACAAAGATGACACCTTTATAAGCTTTGACCTATATGATGATTGCTTGAAATTTGAAGTCTTTTAATCCTGTTCTCACCTTATGTTTGTCTGCTGTGTGTTTTCCATAGACTTCAAGTGTGGTTTACTCTGGTGCTTATAACGCTGTGGGAGTGGACAACAGTGTGAAGCTAGAAAACTTCTCTGAGAATTTCAAAGTTAATGTAATCAGTAGCTCAGAAGACGGCATGGATATGGAGTTCGATATGATCGGTATCAATGCAGCAATCGCCAACGCTTTCCGAAGAATCCTTTTAGCTGAGGTCTGTTCTCTTCTCTTCACTTTGTCTTTCACTAACCTCTAAAGCTTTGATTTTTATTGAATTAATTACTTAATTTTCAGCTTCCTTCAATGGCTATTGAGAAAGTGTTTGTAGCAAACAACACATCGCTTGTTCAAGATGAGGTTCTTGCTCAAAGGTTGGGTCTTGTCCCAATCGCTGCAGATCCGAGGCTCTTTGATTATATATCCGGTAAGTGGCACTTGATCCACCTCTATAAGCAAGATCTTCTTTCTCTGTTGTGTTTGCTTATTTATACTCTCTTTATGTCAATAGAAAGCGATCAGCCAAATGAAAAGAACACCATTGTTTTCAAACTCCATGCGAGATGTGAAAGAGGCGAACCGCGTCTTAAAGGTAACATACATTGTTCTTTTGGTTAGCATTGGATAAAAACCTCATTTCTTAGCTCATTCTCTTAATGAAAGGTGTTCCTTTTCTTGTAGTGTTAACTGAAGAATTGATTTGGTTACCAAATGGGAGTGAGATGGTTAAAGAATCAGGAGAGTCAACCTCATCAAAGCCGAAAACTTTCACTTCGTTTAGTCGAAGTCAAGACTCCTTCCCTGAGTTTGCTGAGAATCCTATCTCTCCGAGCAACCTTGATATCTTGATAGCAAAACTTGGCCCTGGTCAGGTACTGTTTCTACTTCCTAGTTGTTACACTGTTCTTGCAATGAGAGATGAAACCAAACACTTGCCTCTTAGCTTTTATCTTATTCACTTTGCAGGAAATCGAGCTTGAAGCTCACGCGGTTAAAGGCATTGGTAAAACACATGCAAAGTGGTCTCCAGTAGGGACGGCTTGGTATCGAATGCTTCCTGAGGTGAGAGAAGTTTATACCTCAATCTCTTATGGTTTCTTGTTTCTTGTTCTATTTCTTGTTATCTTTCATGTAATGCCTTGTTTATATTATCTTAGGTGATTCTACTAAAGGAGTTTGAGGGTAAAGAAGCTGAAAATCTCGTAAAAGCCTGCCCAGTGAAGGTTTTCGACATTGAAGACATGGGCAAAGGTGAAACTCTTCTTACTTATTGTGATGAAACCTGAGAACTTTGGTTGCATGCAATCTCTCTTCCTCTCTCTTTGCAACTTTTGATTTCATATTGACTTTGCAAAAGTGGATGAAAACAGGTAGGAAGAGGGCAACGGTAGCTCAGCCGCGTAAATGCACATTGTGTAGGGAATGCTTAAGAGAAGAATTTGGAGTACCAATAGTGAAACCAAAAGTGAAACCAGTGAAAGATGAAGGGAAAGATAAAGAGACTCAGATAGAGAGAAAAGAATGGATAGACAATGTGGCTCTGCACCGTGTCAAGAACCATTTTATATGTAAGAATCAGAGAAGGAAACAAAAAACAAGATTCTTTCTTTTTTTTACTCTGCAATTTCATGAAAGAAAAGCCCTAATTGAGTTTTTTTCGTTGTTGTTTTTGTCTTTTCTCAGTTAAGATTGAGTCCACTGGATCATTGCCTCCGGAGGTTCTCTTCACTGAAGCTGTGAAGATTTTGGAAGATAAATGTGAACGTGTAATTGCTGACCTCTCCTGAGAAGAGATTTGTTGGTTTAGCTCTACCGGTTTAGTTCGATTTTGGGTTCTGTATCAAAATTTCTCCTTGAGCATTGGAATTAGTTCTGGTACTTTTTGGTTTAAATTGGAAATCAATCACCTTGTGATTCTAACCAGCTTCACGGTTAATTTGGTATATTGAACCGGCTGAGAGATGGAACTATATAAAGTAAACAAACTTGATTAATCACATGACACATATCTGCAAAAAATCTTATCATTACATTAACAAAGCTAAAAATTTGATATCCAAACGTCTGTCCTCAAGTGGCCTCGTCCCTTTATCTTACTCAAAGATGCTTGACTTAAGTATCTTTGCATCGTTGAGATTAAGATCCTCTACATGGTCTACAAAGACATCAAAATCTCTACCAGAAAAACCATCAGAACCTGGGATTTGAACTTTCTGGAGACTCTTGCTTTCGGGATTGAAGTAGAACATATAAGACTTAGGTGAGTCTTTATGATAAGTATACCCTGGCGACAAAACAATTTCACCCGTAGCAGTCACTCCAACGACGGAAACATCTCTGTAACAGTCATCTAAGTGATGAGCGATTTCACAATCATGTGGAAAAGTGTAGACATGTTTCGACCATTCATGTTTCTCCACATCTTCAAGAACACACGTATGCAACTCCAAGATGTTCTTGTCACGGTACCTATGAATTACACCTAGTTTACCCTTATAGTTAACCAATCTTGAACGGCAAAAATAAAAATTCTCCACGTCGATTATCTTAGATTTCTCAGACCTAACATCAAAGCAAAATATCTCCAACGTTTCATCAAGTTTTTTAACTAAGCAATACACTACTCCGTTGATGCATATCCATTCCGAGCAACTAGTACAATAGGGTAATGAACACTGTACCTTCCTCCAACTCACTTCTCCAGTTCCTAATGTCAGGATTCTAAACTCACCTTCATTGGCCAACAATACCTTGAATTGCTTGTCAATCGGATCAAACCCTAAAAAGCTTACCGAGCACATGTACTGCTCTATCACTTTAGGTAAGATCGAATACTGGCCCGTGTTAGGGTTACATATCACATGGTCCTGATCGTTTGTTATCAAGACCAAACCAGAGGCATAGCCATCGATATATCCCGGCATAGGGAACGTCATATGAAGATCAGCGGCTACTACGGTAGAGGACAAGGTTTCGTATGGATTGTGAGGCTGAGGCAACGAGACGAACCTCAAGTAGTCAACTCTTTTTTCAGATACTCTTCGGAATGCAAATAAGAGACGTGGACGAGCAGAGGACCTGGTCAGGAAAAACTCTGTGAAATAGGGACGGTGAAGCATGGACTCCCATAGCTTCGATACGCAACGAAACCTGGCGATTGACTTTGAAGGCAGTCTTGAAAATATCTCGAAAAAGAGATCTTCCGGGATGGAATTCATGATCTCGTGAGGTGTGTTTTGCTGACGGAGAGAAGTTAAAAACTTTGTATCAAAACGTCACAAGTATAAAGGAAGACAAAATAGGAGAGAATCATGTTAAAAACTTTAATAAACCTAACGTGACAAGTAAAAAGGAAGATATAAAATAAAATAAAATGGATTAGGTCGAATGATTGAACCTTATTTAGGGTCGGCGCTAACGTGTCGTAAGGCGTAAAGGATAAGTTTGATTTTGGCATTTGAAATTTCCTTATTCCTATCGGTAACTGATTTACGGTTTCCTATTTTTTGCATTGTTAATTAGTTTCTTGTTTTCCGTAGCACGTTGTGTACATTTTTCAGGATCTCTTACTTTGTACTCGTCTCTGCAGCTTTCATCTGTGTGGCACACAAATGGATAATCGGCTCCTTTATAAACCATTGCTACACGTCTTTTCTCCCATTTCTTAGCTTTTTTTTTTTTTTTTTTGAATTATTCGGAGGTTCTGTGCCGAAACCCATATATCCCATACGCCTGAAACCACATGTAATATTGATTTCGTCTTAAGCGACACTCGATCATGTGACCTCTAAGCTTTGCTTAGAATCCCTTTACGAGTCGAGGTATAGCCACTTGGTCATTTCATTTCTTAGCTTTAGTCACTACTTCCATTCGGTTTTAAGATAGTTTGATAATAGAGGACTATAGCAACTACTCGTTTTGATTCTTAGGGTTTCAGCTTATGTTAGTTTTATCAAAAATTTTCTTCTTAAATATTATCTCATCACTCTATGCTCCTTTATGGCAGAGTAAAACACATTCACAAAGCTTCATACTCAGACAAACAAAAAAAAAACACCACATTGTGAATGGATGATGATCGAAAACTGAAATTTGAGTTTCCTAGGTCAATCCTCACATTGAACTTTTGAAATTTGTGTTCTTTCGATAATAATACTGTAAGAGACGACAAAACTCTCTTTTTGGCTTAGAAATTATTTTCAAGTGGAAACAGAAGTAAAATACAAGAATTTTTTTTCTTCTTCTCCTATATATTATCTGTAAATCTAATATAGATTCTGTTGTGATGTGATATCAATATAATTGGTATTAGTATTAAGATAAAAAAAAAATTGTAAACCAATCACCAAATGTTGGATGGGTTGTAAAATAGAAAAAAACACACAAATTTGTGGAGAATTTTGAAGGTTTTAATTTCCGTTACTTGTTCATCCCAGCACTGAGATTCAACACCGTCTGCTCCAACGACAAAAACTTAGCAGCAGATTGGAATTTCTCCTTGTTCAGCTCAGCTTTGAGATTCTTGATTTGTTCCTCAAGTTCTTGGACTCGAGTACCATCAGTATATGTTTTCTTCCTCCCCAAGGAAACCTCGTCAAGCTTTGTCTTCAGCCAGTCTAGCTAGAAACCTGCTTCTGTTAGATCAATCAACTCGCTGCGAGCGTTGTTTAGCTCAGTCTCGGAGATGTTATGTGGAGGCTTGTTGAGCGTATCAATACATTAATCTGACTAATTTTCTCTTAAATTAAATAACTGTATTTTGTTTTGTATATGCAGTGAGTTCGAACGAGAGCTTAATAAACACAATTTTTTTGTTTTCCTTTTCTTTTGGTCCAATACACTCATGTTATACGTCGGAACTTTTGATATTATTCATTATTGTTTTCAGGTAATTTGGGAGAATTATATATTATGAGTTAAAAAAAGAAAATTAAATTAGACCATAAAATTACAAACCCTAAACCTTAAATCACAATCAACGTGCCAAGTTTACTAGTCACTGATGAATATATAAGGAGCAATCAGCTTGTCAATGTGATATGCAAGTGTAAAAACAAATGACAAAACTAAACCTCTTTTGTTTTCCTGGTCAACTCAACGGCTCAACTCTATCATTCTAACTTTCTCAAGTAAACCATTTTAAGTTAGTCTTCTTGAAAAAAAATTGTTAGTCTTGTTAACTGAGTATATTTTTAAAAGTTTGGTAAAAGTAGTAAATACTAGCTTTTTTTTTTCTTATATAACTGTTTTGAGTAATGATATGAATTATTTCACGTACACTACCATATATAGTACCATCATTACATACCTTCCTCTTACCATGCAGAGTTACAAGAGGTCACGAGATATTATGTACAATGGTAGAAGACAACATCATAGAATATTTCTTTCTCTTTATTTTTTACACATCATCATATAGAACTCTACAATCTTGTATTCATTATTGACATGGAGAATATTATTGATTTAGAACTGGCGAGAGATGGAACTAAAGTAAACAAACTTGATTAATCCAAAAAAAAAAAATCTCTGCAAAAATCTTATCATTACATTAACAAAGCTAGAGATTTGATTTCCAACGTCTATATATATAAAAAATATCGCTTACACCTAGTCCAATCTCTCATTGTATGTTTCTCTTCTTCTTATGTCTCGTCTTCCCGACTGTCTCCTTCCTTGCTCTCTGTCCTCATGTGGCCTCGTCCCTTTATCTTACTCATAGATGCTTGACTTAAGTAGCTTTGCATCGTTAAGATTAAGATCCTCTACATGGTCTACAACGACTTCAAATGATCTACCAAAAAAATCATCAGGACCTGTGATTTTAACTTGCTGGAGAATCTTGCTTTCGGGATTGAAGTAGAAAACATAAGACTTAGGTGAATCTGTGTAACAAGTATACTCTTGCGACAAAACAATTTCACCCCTAGCAGTCACTCCAACGACGGTAACATCTCTGTAATAAACATATAAGTGATAAACGAGTTCACAGTTATATGGCAAAGTGTAGACATGTTTCGACCATTCATGTTTCTCGACATCATCTAGAACACACGTATGCAACTCCAAGGTACGCTTTGCACGGTTCCAATGAATCACACATGGTTTACCCTTATAGTTAACCAATCTTGCAGGGCAAGCATAAAAAGTTTCCATGTTGATAATCTTGGAGTTCTCAGACCTAACATCAAAGCAAAATATCTCCACCGTTTCATCAAGGTTTTTAGCTAAGCAATACATAACCCCATTGATGCATATCCCTTCCGAACAATTAGTAAAACAAGTTAATGGACACTGTACCTTCCTCCAACTCACTTCTCCAGTTCCTAATGTCAGAATTCTAAACTCACCTTCCGTGGTGAACAATACCTTGAATTGCTTGTCAATGGGATCAAACCCTAAAAGGCTTATCGAGAACATGTGCTTTCTCACTTTAGGTAAGATCGAAAACTGTCCCGTGATAGGGTTACATATCACATGCTCCTCCTGATCCCTTTTTGACAAGACCAAACCAGAGGCATAACCACAGATATGTCCCAGCATAGGGAACATCATATGATAATCAGCGGCTACTACAGTAGACGACAAGTTTTCGTATGGATCATGAGGCTGAGGCAACGAGAAGAAGCTCAAGTAGTCAACGCTTTCAGATCTTCTTTGGAATGCAAATAAGAGACGTGGACGAGCAGAGGACCTGGTCAAGAACAACTCGGTGAAATAGGGACGGTGAAGCATGGACTCCCATAGCTTTGACACGCAACGAAACCTAGCGATTGACTTTGAAGGCAGTCTTGAAAATATCTCGAAAAAGAGATCATCCGGGATGGAACTCATGATCGATTTGCTGAGAGATGTTAAAAACTTTATATCGAACGTCACAAAGTATAAAGGAAGACAAAATAGGAGATGTGTTAAAACCTTGATATAAATCTAACGTGATAAGTAAAAAGGAAGATACTAACAGAAGATATAAAAATCCGCTTGGGACGGTACCAAGTAAGGGATTTGGCTAAATAAGTATTACTAGGTTTGCTTGACCTAGCATCCAAATTCACAAGCCGCTCCTTATTTTCTCTAGCAAAGGGTTTAGGGACTAGCACAGAAAAACAAGATGGAATCAAATACAGTAAAACCTCTATAAAACAATAATGTTGGGACTTTGAAATTTTATTATCTTATAGAGTTATTATTTTATCGATAAAACAATAATTATTATTTTATCGATAAAACAATAATTATTATTTTATAGAAATATTCTATCAAAAACAAGAAACTTTATAGAATATATTTTTTCACTTTTTTATTCAAATTTTCCTTATACTTTGTTATTTACATATTTCATGCTCAGAAGTTCAAAATCTAGAAGAAATTATGTCTAATGTTCTTAATGGTGAAGATGAAGTTGAAGATGATGAGGAAAGACATGTGCAAGTAGTTAAGCAATTGTGGCTTCGAGAACTCTTCACAACTTTTGGCTGCAAGTTGAGAATACATCACAGAAATTGTAGATGCAATAAGAAAAATTCGAGATGAGCTCCAACGGGAATCCAACTTTCAGAAAAGACAAACTACATTGGAGTCATATTTTACTAAATTGTCTTAGATATATATGCCTTAGTTTTATAATTATTATCTTAGGTTATTGTTGGGACTATATTTTTACATAGGAGTTTCAAAAATATTATTGTCTTATCATCTTATCGCATTATGCTATTTTTTACATTGGCCCGAGTTGGGACCGGAGAAAATTATTGTCTTATAGTGTTTATTGTTTTATCGAGTATTGTTTTATAGAGGTTCTACTGTACTACTGTTTTATTTAATGAATTTACTGGCAAGTGGTCTCGGTTCATTTTCTTGGACACATCGAGCTGGTATATAACACTTTCTTTGTGAACTGATTTTGTGTCTAGGAGGATATAGAGCGTACGTTATTGGAGGAAATCAACCCTAAACCTTAAAATCATAATCAACGTGCTAAATTTACTAGAAACTGGTGAACATAAGGAGAAACCAGCTTGATCAATGTGATGGATGAAAGTGTAAAAACAAATGACAAAACTAAACCTCTTTTGTTTTCCTGGTCAACTAAACCACTTTAAGCGAGTCTTCTTGAAAGTCAATTGTTAGTCTTGTTTTGCACTGAAGTAAACAAACTTGATTAATAAAAAAAAAATTAAAAGAAAGGTACACACATGACACATCTCTGCAAAAATCTTATCATTACATTAACAAAGCTAACATTAAAACCAAAAAATAAAAAACAAAGCTAGAGATTTGATCTCCAACGTCTATATAAACCATATAACTTTCACTGAGTCCAATCTCTCATTGTATCTTTCTCTTCTACTTCTCCCCTTATCACTCTAATGATCGTCGTCACTGTCTCTTCCACTCTCCACACGCCTCTTTCTGTCTCTCATTGTTTTCTTCTTCTTCTTCTTCTTCTTCTTATGTCTTCATCTTCCCGACTGTCTCCTTCATTGCTCTCTCTGTGTTTCTTCTCCCTACTCACACCTTCATCATACCTCATGTCGTCGCCCCTCTTCTTCACAAATGGAACATACATGCTTGACTTAAGTAGCTTTGCATCGTTAATATTAAGATCCTCTACATGGTCTACAAAGAATTGAAATGCTCTACCATAATATCCATCAAAACCTAGTTTTTGATGAACTTGTTGGAGGCTCTTGCTTTCGGGATTGAAGTAGAGAACATAAGACAGAGGTGAATCTTTATAACAAGTATACAGTGGCAACAAAACAATTTCGCCCTTAGCAGTCACTCCAAGGACGGAAAAATCGCTGTGCTTAACGAGTTCACAATTATGTGGCAAAGGGTAGACATGTTTCGACCATTCATGTTTCTCGACATCATCTACAACACACATAAGCAACTCCAAGGTACGCTTTGCACGGTTCCAATGAATCACACCTAGTTTACCCTTATAGTTTACCAACCTTCCAGGCCAAGCATTAAAGGTTTCCATGTCGATAAACTTGAATTTCTCAGACCTAACATCAAAGCAAAATATCTTGAACGTTTTATCAACTTTTGTAGCTAAGCAATACATAACCCCATTGATGCATATCCCCGACGAACAATTAGTAAAATAGGTTAATGGACAATGTACCTTCCTCCAACTCACTTCTCCAGTTCCTAATGTCAGAATTCTAAACTCACCATCATCATCATCATCATCATCATCATCATCATAGCAAGGAATAACTAGCTCGTCTTTTCCATCCAAGTCGCAATGATTCAGGGTTCGCAACGCGTAGGTACAGAGCCAAGTGATCATCAACATCATCTCCTTTGGGATGAACCTCAACAAACCTGAACAAAATAAAATAAATAAACACATATTTGATTAATAATAGAGACAACTTATTAAAGGAATATGGAGGACAGGTTCAGAATTAAAACACACACACACACACACACACACATATACATTTTCCTTTACCATTCACAGCCGCCGCTTAAGAATTTTGGTGATGATATCGTAGCTTCCTTCTCGGAGAAGTTATCTATCTCAAACGTGAAACTCGTCGGAATTTGATCCTCCATATCTCTCCAATAAACGCTGTTCTTTTCTTAGGTTACGTTACTTTGAGCAAAATAAACTTTAGTTACTCAGAAGTCACACAACCTTGTCGACTGAAAGATTAGGGTTCGGAGGACAATTTGAGGAATATAAGATGACGTGGTGGAAGTAACTTGGCTGTATATATATAGTACGTGGCCCATGGGCTTACTTAATTAAAATGGTAAAATAAATTGGGAGGAAGTTCACAATCCCACATAGGATTATAAGAATCGATCCGAGTACAGATGAAAAATCTGTTTAGACAAATCAATAATGTCATAGAACCTTGTTTCATGTGCGTTAGTTCTGTTTTCGTTTCATATCAACCAGTACGTGTCTTGAGGCGCTATACGAGAGCATCTACAGTTAAAAAGGCACTTTACATTATCTTTTATATTTACGACTCAAATCGTTATATTTATGAGTAGAAACCCAAGTTCTTATTAAAAGATTTAATTTTCTATGGCAACTACATTTTTGTTGCGTCTCTGTTGTACCATCATTTTGTAGCTGTTGTTGTTCCGTATAAATTAATCAAGCGGAGGAAATAACGAGTACTTGAATATGAAAGACTTGTGACGCAAGACACCAACCGGGACGTTTCATATAGATTGTGGAGGTATATGCGCTACAATGGACTTGGAGCAAAGTTAAAAATAAGAAGCTGATGTGGAATAAGAGTCGGTAAGAAGTTGTAACTTCTTTTGTAAACTTCATGTTTTAGCCCTGTAGATTCGATCAGTACTAAGATTCTGATTTGAGCTCGTTGGAAAACGGAGGACTTTAGCAACTACACGTTTTAATTCTTAGGTTTCAGCTTCTGCTAGATTTATCAGCCAGAGTGTATCTCTTTAACAAAGTACATGGACCTATCACAAGACACGTCAATGAAACAGAATCCTGAGATACGGAGTGTGAGTTTTTGACACCTCCAAGATCTGACCGAAGTTAGAAAAACATACCTAAATTTGTGGAAGAACTATTGAGAGCTTTATTTCAGCTTCTTGTTTTCAGCTCATTTTTAAGTTCCGACACCGTCTGCTCCAACAACGAGAATTTAGCAGCAGATTTGGCCTTCTCCATGTTCATTTCAGCTTTGAGATTCTTGATTTGTTCCTCAAGTTCTTGGACTCTAGCACCATTGACAGCATTTGCTTTCTTCCTCTCCAAGGTAACCTCATCGAGCTTAGTCTTCAACCAGTCTAGCTTGAAACCTGCTTCTGTTAGATCCATCAACTCGCTGTGAGCGTTGCTTAGCTCAGTTTCGGAGATGCTATGTGGAGGCTTGTTCAGCATCTCGATAAGACCGAGGAAGATATTCATGTAAGTTGTCTTCACCAGTTGGATTTTTGATCTGAAGTTTACTGCCATGTCCGGGTGCTTCACCAAAAGCCTACTCACTAAATTAGCCTGTAAACAAGAGAAAGATTCAATTATGTTAACGACAAAGGGAATCAATTAGATAAAAAAGAAGCATCTTTATAATTAAATCATACCCGAGAATGAAGGACTTGGAAACCCTTGACATCTAACGTCTCATTCCCACTAACAACTCCTTCATCAACAACTTCAACTACTCTTACTTTGACTTTAACGATCAGTTTGTTCTTCTCGAGAATCATTTTCTCTTGAAGCTCTTTAAGAGGCACTGCCCTTGGAAAACCCCATCCTGTGAGCTCAGCGCAAAACAAGATGCTCGATAATTCTGCAAGATAAAACGAGAATGATTTATGTTACTTTTCTTCTTCATCAATTGATATCAGATATCTAACTACATGAAAGATAATTTAATTACCATATGTTCTGAAGAGCTCTTTGCCTGATTGATTCAACAGAACAAAGGAAAAATTGGCTCGTCTTTTCCACCCAAGTCGCAAAGATTCAGGATTCGCAACATAGAGGTAGAGAGACAAGTGATCATCAACAAGATCTCCTTTAGGATAAACGTTAACAACCCTAAAAATACAAAGGAAATAGATTAGCCAAACGCTTTAGTTGTACACCTTAATATAATAGACATGTACATATATAATCTTTGCCTTCACCATTCGCAGCCGCCACTTAAGAATTTTGGAGATTGTATGAGATCTTCCTTCTCGGAGAAGTTATCTATCTCAAACGTTAAACTCATCTGCTTGTGATCCTCCATATCTTTCCCAAACATTTTTCTTTTCTCAAGGCTTTATTGATTTTGGGGATAACTTTTTAGGCTTTGCTTTTTGAGCAAAAGACGATTTTTGATTACTCTCACAAACAGTAGACTGAAATTAGGGTTAACAAGACAATTTGAGGAATATGAGATGACGAAATGCACGTGACTTGACCATGGCCCATGGTTCACATAATTAAAATGATAAAACAAATTTGGAAAAATTTCAGATCTTATTATATAAATTATTTTTATATACTTACTACATATATATATATATATATAAAGTTGAATGTGCAGGGCGTAGTCGCGACATTTTTATAAATTCATATGATTTTTGCGACATGTTTTTTTTTTGAATTCTGAAAGTATCAAGATTATGAGTCAAAAAAAAAAAAAAAAAAGATGTTTAAAAAAAATATTCATATCCTAACAGAAAAATGTTTATATTCTAACAGAAAAAACAGTATTTATGCATGTCATATTCGGAAAAAAAAATCCATATTTTAACGGAAAAACGAAAATACATACAGTAAAAACTCTATTAATTAATAAATTTATGGTTTTAATATTTATTAATAGAGTTATTATTTTTGTTTTTTGGATTATCAAAAGATTTTGGACGGAATTCTATAATGTGTTTAATCACCTAATACATTCATTTTTAGATTGGATGATTTGTTATATTAGTCAAAGATGGGATGATGTTATGGTATTTCCTTGGTGGCATCACATAATTGATATATGCATATGGGCCAAAACAATATATTCAAACTTTCTAAATTATTCTTGTAGTCAAACTTTCTTTACCTATCTGCCATATTTGAAAATATTCCTTACACAACAATCTACCCCAACTTTTTTTTTTCTATTTATTCACGGAAACAAAGTTCTCAGTTCCACACAATCCAAATACACATAACACAAGCTAGTCTTTTTTGTTGTTCTTAATCTTCGAAGAAAATGAATCAAAAGCAAACTAAAGTGATCTTCTTCTTGTTGGCCCTAATCTCGGCATCAATGTTCCGACAATCAGAAGCAGCTAAGCTGGCCTTTTGTCCAATAGCCGAACTCGAGAAGGTGGCAGGATGTCACGATTCGTTGAAATTAGCGGCGGATAGAGATTACAGATGGCTAAGAAATGATTGTTGCGTACTAGTGCACTCATTCTTCTTAAAGGATCCACAATGCCAAATTGCTATCTTGCCTGGCAGAGCTGCAGACGACAGTTTGCCTGTCATCGTTTTCGAAGACATTTGTACAGGTCTCGGAAGAACTTATTAACGTTTTTTGTACCCCATCTCATAATAATATAATAAAAAGTGATTACATTTTTTTTACTTTTTGATCTTTTTACGTTTAAACATAGTTAGCTTGACCGATGAAAATTTAAGTGAATCTATTTCTTAAAACGGAATCCATATATGTAATGTAAGTGAATCAAAACGCTATTAATACCCACATTTCTTGTAGTGATTGTATCTTTTTTCACAAGTAATCTATGCAAATGATCAATCATTAGAAATTTAGAATTGTTGGAACCAAATTTGTGAAGACTTGTGACGCAAGGCACCTACCGAGGCATTTCATATAGATTGTGGAAGTATATGTGGTACGCTAGCAAGAAGAGGGCAGAGAAGGACTTGGAGCAAAGTTGAAAATGATAAGTTGACGTTGAATAAGAAAGTTTTGCTGTGCAACTGAATTTGTCAATCATCCATATGCTACAATAAATACTGCGAGAGATGAAGATCATGAAACATTCATTTTGATTTTTGAATAAAAAACTTTATAATTATTGAATATTTCAGGGATACATGACAAGATTTGACCTTCTACTCTGAGATCAAAACAATTAGAAAATACCTAAATTTCCAGGAGAATTAGCGAGTGTTCTTGTTCGACTCAGCTCTGATATCTGTGAAATGGTACGCAGCGTATGCTCCAACGACACAACTTGAGTAGCGTAGGTAGAAGATTTCATCTTCTCCCTGTTCAGTTCAGGTTCGAGATTCTTGATGTGTTCCTCGAGTTCTCGGACTCGAAAACAATCAGCATTTGCTTTCTTCCTCTCCAAGGAAACCTCATCAAGCTTTGTCTTCAACCAATCTAGGCTGAATCCTGCTTCTGTTAGATCCATCAACTCGCTCTGAGCGTTTCTTAGCTCAGTCTGTGTGATGCTATGTGGAGGCTTGTTAAGTGACTCTATGAGACCGAGAAGGAGATTCATGTATGTTGTCTTCACCAATTTGTTCTTTGGTCTAAAACTCACGGCAATGTCAGGGTGTTCCAAGAAAAGCCTACTCACTTCCATAGCCTGTCAACAAGAGAAAGAAGAAATTATGTTAACCAGAAGAATAAATCAATTTAAGAAGAAAAGAAGAAGAAGCATCCTTATAATTAAATCATACCTGAGAATAAAGAACTCGGAAACCGTAGACATTTAAGGTCTCATTACCAGTGACAACTCCTTCATCAACAACTTCAACTACTTTTACTTCCACTTTAACTAGAAGTTTGTTCTTCTCCAAAAACCCTTTTTCTTGAAGCTTTTAAGAGGCAAGGCTTTTAGCTTCCCCCGTCCTGAGAACTCTGCGCAGAACAATTGGCGCGTTGATTCTGTAAAACAAAACCAGAAAGACTAATTCATCATATAAATATTCCTCCTCGAACTTATATGCACAGTTTACATCTGATAAGTTAAGTACCAGCTGTTTTGTGGAGCTCTTTGCCTGATTTATTCAATAGAACAAAAGAAAACGTAGCTCGTCGTTTCCATCCTAGTCGCAATGATTCAGGATTCGCCACACAAAGGTAGATAGACAAGTGATCATCAACATTATATCCTTTGGGAAATAACTCAACATACCTTAAAAGAAAAAAAAGAAAAAACCATATAAACTAAACACTCAGTTGTAACCTAATAGCAGAGACGCTCTAGAGGATGAGTTAAGAAATCAAAATTAAGCACACAGTATATGTAATCTTCTCTTTTACCATAAGCAGCCACCGCTTAAGAATTTTGGAGATTGTAAAACAGTTTCCTTATCGGAGAAGTTATCTATCTCAAAAGTAAAACTCGTTTGCTTATGATCCTCCATATCTCCCCCAAAACACTTCCTTTCTTAGGGTTTGTTACTTGGAGCAAAAGACGACTTTAGTTTCTCACAAACTTTGTCGATTTAAATTAGGGTTTCCAGGACAATTTAAGGAAAAAGATTACGAGATGCACGTGTCTCTGCCATGGCCCATGGGCTTACTTAATTAAAAAGATTCATCATACTGTATTGCGTTCGTAACGATCTCTTATTCTTCTTCTCACAAATCATATTATTTCTCTAGGTATTAAACCAATCTATCATATCGTTTCTCTGCTACTCCCTCTGTCCCATATTATAAGGCATCCAGATACATCCAAAAAATTGCAGATTCATTATGCCAAAACAGCTTATATTATGGGACAGAGGAAGTATGGAATAATAATACGGGGGTGTATTGGAAAATAGAGGGCCTGATTGGTTGTGACTGTAGCTTTGAATTTTTTGTTGTAGAATTTATGCTGTAGAAGTTTTGGCTGTGATTGTAGATTTTAGTGCTGTAAGATTTTTTATTGTAGATTGTGGCATTAAATACAGCATTAAAACAAAAAAATAAGATATAGAAATAATAGATTAAAAAATAAATGTTGAAAACATAATAAGGAAAGAGAAAAGAGAAAATTCTAAGAGCACTTAATTTTGTGCTCTAGAAAAATTGCTTTCCAAAGCCATGGAATTTCCATAAACAAAAAAAATTGCTAATCGTTTCAAAAATGGAAAGAGATGAAATGAGAGCTTGATTGGTGATTTTGGATTGCTCTACAGAGATTTAGTGCTTTGTAGAGCAATCACAGCTCCTACCAATCATCCCCAGATTTTAAAGATTTTAGGTGATTTTGACTTTTGAGGTTTTTTTAAAAATCACTGTTATTCAAATAAGGATTTTTAAATGTCATTTCAAATTCAGTGTTATTGAATATGGAGTTGTAGAAAGATCATTTCAAATCACTTATCAAACCCTGTTATTGAATTAGTCATTTGTAAATCTTAAATCAAATCCATTGTTATTCAAAACTAAACAACTATTTGGGGAAAAACTTGTCATAGGATTTTTTAGAAGATTTGATAACCATTTTGGGTCAAAAATACACACCCCGAAAATAACACCTTAGGAGGTGTGATTTGAGAAAAGCTATTTAAAAAAATCAAAAGAAAAATAGACAAAGAAGCATCGTCGTGAAACCTATCTCCCTTCCGCCGCCTAAGTTTGACGATGAACTCGACGGTGATGAAATTGCAGCTGATGTGCCCCAGAAACCAGTGGGGATTCCTCGAAAGTATGTTGGGGGTACAGTCAGAGTTAGAGTTCCGGCCAATTCGCGTCGGAAGGCCCAAATCGGAAACGGGAAGCTTAATGAAAAACAATGTTCAGTTTAATGTACCTGCTAAACAATCGAAGGCTCAATTAAAGTATAAGAAAAGATAAAACTGGAGTTTATACAAATTTTGTATGGTGTTGTATTCGATGAAATTGCTGGGAACGAATGGTTAGTTTCAGGTTTAGACCTGCAGAAATTTTGATTTTTGCCTATAACTCTTTTTAGGAGGAAGATGATCGAGAAGCTTCATGGTTCTCCAAAATACTGGAAAACTTTGTTTAAAATATTGATCTTTATAGTAAACCAAACACATTAATATTGCAGTTGGATATGCTTTAAGAAGAAAACGATAATATACTTGCTCGTTGCAAGGTTTTGTCTCAACTTCCCTTTGTTATCTCTTCTCTGTTGCTATTCGATTGCAAGTTCTTTATTTATGTTTGTGTGACTTTTGTTGTTTTGTTCCCTTTGCTATGTCTGCTGCTAAGTATATTAGCAAGGAACATAATTTTTCAAAGTAAAAGTGTAATGGTGATAGGCCATGGTTAGGGCTAAATGGTTTGGTATTGGTTTTGGTTTGTGTTCTTTTCATAGTTCTTGTGAATGGAGATGGTGAAGAAGAAGATGATGAATAGGAAGAAAGAGATGATTGGAGAAGAACAAAGAAGCATGGAAAAACAGGAACAAGAACATGGAGAAGGTCTCAGCATCCGTTGTTGCTGCCATTGTTGCTGCTTCTTCTGAGCTAGCTATTTCCCATAACCTAAAACTGTGGGTGATTTTTTGGTATTTTCTTCGATGGTTTCACTTAAGACCATCGAGTGTTGAATGTGTTCTAAATCCTTCAAAAGTCACTTACAAATTCTGAATCTCTTTAAAATCCCAACAGAATCACCCAAAATCCCCTTAAAATATTTTCTTATCTCCTAAAATCCCACCATAATCTTTTCAACTCTCCTAAAATCTCTTTCAACCATCTATAAAATACAAAATCATTCAAAATAACCTAAAATCTTTAAAATCCTTATTCCAATACACCCCCCCGTAACATTTTTTTTTTCGCATTATCAAAAACTCTTAGGCCGAAGTCCGTAATGTGTTTAGGCCCGGAACCACAAAATACATTCATTCAACTCACCAAAACAAAACAAAAAACAAATTACATTCATTCTTTTTTAGATGGGTTTTCTGCAAATTAACCCTTCAAGTGGTTTTTGTTTGCAAATTTACCCTCAACTCTAGAAAAATGCATATCAACCCATCAAGTTCGAATTAACCCGCAATATAACCCGTATCTAAAAATAAAAAGTTAAAATTTTTTTTGTATTCACGGGCAAGTTTATTACATGTATTCAAACTAGTTTTTTTGGTATCCACATACCAAGTTTATTAAAAGTATTATGTTTGAGTTAATTTATTCTATATATATGATTACAAAATTAAAGTGAATACATGACAAGTGTTTTATTATCTACATTGGATATTGGAAATTAAATATTTTTTTTTATTTCTTAAATAAAGGAGTCAGAGATTCTCTTCAATTCAAAAAAGAAGATGGAAAAAACCCTAGTTCGGTTCTATCTCAGTTGTTCGACCACATTAGACTTTTTGGTCTCCAAATCAAAGCCTAACACGTGGCTATGAAAACCAATAAGATTTTCAATTTCCTTTGTTATTTCTAACGATATGTTTTTTAAAATAATTTTTATTAAATACGTGGGTTATATTGCGGGTTAATTCGAACTTGATGGGTTGATATGCATTTTTCTATAATCGAGAGGAAATTTGCAAACAAAAACCACTTGAAGAGTTAATTTGCAGAAAACCCTTTTTAGATTGGATGATTTTATATTACTCAAAGTCAAAGATGAGATGAGATGATGTTATGGTATTTTCATCACATCATTGATATATGCATATGGGTAAAAAAAAATGATATCCAAACTTTCCAAATTAATCTTGTAGTCAAACCTTTTTCACCTAACTGCCACATTTGAAAGTAATCTCCCCCAATTTTTTGTTTTTTCTATTTATGTATTCAAGGAAACAAAGTTCTCAATTTCACATAATCCAAACACATAACAAAAGCTAGTCTCTTTTTTTTAAAAATATTCTAAGAAAATGAATCAAACTAAAGTAGTGATGTTCTTCTTGGTAGCCCTAATCTCGGCATCGATATTCCGACAATCAGAAGCAGCTAAGGAGACCTTTTGTCCGACAGCCGAAATGGATAGGGTGGCAGGATGTCACGATTCGTTGAAATTAGCGGCGGGTAGACATTACAGATGGCTAAGACATGATTGTTGCGTGGTAGTGCACTCATTATTTTTAAAGGATAAACTTTGCCAAATTACTATCTTGCCTGCCCAGGGCGACAGTTTGCCTGTCCTTGTTTTCGAAGACATGTGTATAGGTCTCGGAAGAGGTTATTAGTATTTTTTGTGTATTCCATCTCATAATAATACAATATACTACTAAAAAATTATTACATTTTTTTTTGTACATTTTAATATTTTTTTACGTACAAACATAGTTAGTTTGACGGATGAAAATTTCAGTTTAAAAAGTCAATTTCTTAAAACGACATGTATGTGTTTACATTGTATCTTGTGTCACAAGTAAGCTATGCAAAATATCAATCATTATAAATGTTGGAACCAAATTTGACCAAATGGTTTTGCCAAATTTCCGACTAGTTTTCCGGTAAAAACATATTGAGATATATTCAAATCTACTTGTTAATGTATAGTTTCCTATTTAGTTAGGGTTAATATAATGTCGGTTCCTTGTGTATGTATATATACTTTGGGCATTGCCTCTTATGAAGACAAGTTAAGTTTTCCGATTCTAAGTTTGTTATGGTATCAGAGCACGACCAAGCATAATTTTCAGATCTTCTCGTACTCGCGAGGGATCCATACTTATTTTTTTTTTCTCTCCTTCTTCTTTGACCTTAATCAAGTGATTTCTCTTTCACACTTGATTTCTTTTGTTCCTCTGTTTTTTTTAACTCCAAAACAGAGCATCTCTTTGATCCGACACGATGACCAACAATAACCCAAAATACAAGACGATCTCTCCTTTTGACTTGAGCGCCAGTGACAATCCCGGCGCGGTGATTTCGCAGCCGCTACTCAACGGTTCGAACTATGATGAATGGGCTCTCAACTTTCGTGTGGCCCTAAGTTCACGAAAGAAATTTGGTTTTTTGGATGGAAGCATCCCAAAGCCAGCTCCTAATTCTGCTACTCCAAGAGCAAACATCACACAAATCACTACAGCCAATACCGCTGCGATCGGTGAACCATCTACAATTACTGAGAGTGACCGTGAAGGTCTTAGTGGCTTAACTGATGATCAATGGGCTGCTGTACAACGATTACTTAATGCTGGAAAATCATCTCCGAATATGAGTGGTAAGAACAACGTTTTCTGGATACTTGATACAGGAGCAACACACCACATGACGGGTTGTCTTGATCTTTTAGAAGACATTCGTGACATAACACCAATTTCTGTTATATTACCTGCTGGAGCAGATACTGTTACACTGAAACAAGGAACAGTTCGTTTGACATCAAAACTGTCTCTACAGAATGTTTATTATGTTGATGGTTTTCATACCAACTTGATATCCTTTGGTCAGCTCGTCACTGACAATTATCTTGTGGGACAAGTTACTGATAAACTCATGATTTTACAGGACCGCACCACGAGGATGCTGATTGGAGCGGGTGAAAGAGAGGGAGAGGGACTGTACCGGTTTCGGAACATGGACAATGTGACTTCTTTACAGACCAGTGTTCAAGACAACTTAGTTTTATGGCATCACCGTTTAGGCCATCCTTCACTTCCGGTCACTGGTCTTATTCCTGGTGTTTGTACTTCTTCTACTAGCAATAATAGTGAGCTTTTGATTAAGAGTTGTGATACGTGTTTTAGAGCAAAACAGACACGGCAATGTTTTCCTGATAGTTTAAATAATGCGAAAGAGAGTTTTGATTTAATCCATTGTGATTTATGGGGTCCGTATCGTACCACAGCTTTTTGTGGCTCCCGTTATTTCTTAACAATCGTGGATGATCATTCAAGAGCTGTATGGTTATACCTTCTTCCTGATAAAACATTGGTTTCTCAACAGCTTCGAGATTTTGTGGCCATGATTGAACGACAGTTCTCTAAGAAAGTAAAACGAATCCGCAGCGACAATGGCACAGAATTTCTTTGTCTTACACGTTTTTTTCAGGAAAAAGGGATTCTACATGAGACTTCTTGTGTCTACACTCCTCAACAAAATGGTCGGGTTGAGCGGAAACATAGACACATACTCAACATTGCTAGAGCTCTCCGATTTCAAGCACATCTTCCGATCGAATATTGGGGAGAATGTGTACTTACTGCCGGTTACTTGATCAATCGCACTCCTTCGATATTACTCAAGAACAAGACTCCTTTTGAGGTACTTTATGGTCATCCCCCTGGATACAAACACTTACGTGTTCTTGGCTGCTTAGCATATGCTCACAACATCGATCATAAAGGTGATAAATTTACATCTCGAAGTCGACGATGTGTGTTTTTGGGATATCCATATGGAAAAAAGGGCTGGAAATTGTATGATTTGGAACGAGAAGTGGTTTTTGTCTCCCGTGATGTTGTTTTTCAAGAAAATATTTTTCCGTTTGCCGATACGGATTCGATCGCAACACCGATTGCACAAAGGCCAGAGCCTCCTTTGTTTCCAGTTACAGCTGAGACTGATGATGATGTGGTACCGTTAACACCACCAGAAGCTGAAGATGACCACATTGAAGAAGTTACTCTACCGAATATTCATACCACTCCATCTCCTGCTGTTGAAACTCATGGCCGAGGACAACGAACTAAACGTCCTTCTACACGATTACATGACTATGTCGTTGGTGCAGTCACTACTAAGCCTCTCTCTCCTCTCTCTTCACCTTCTCCACCACCATCCTCAGGTTCGTTGTATCCTCTTTGTAACTTTGTCTCCATTGAACGTTTTTCTCCTAACCATCGTAAGTTTTTGGTGGCTTTGGCAACTAATATTGAACCGAGAACTTTTGCTGAGGCAATGAAACATAAGCATTGGGAAAAGGCTGTTGATCGTGAAATAGATTATCTTATCGAGCTTCAAACATGGAGACTCGAAGAATTGCCTCCGGGAAAGAAAGCACTTGATTGTCATTGGATCTTCACGATCAAGTATCAATCTGATGGGGAAATTGAACGTCACAAAGCACGATTAGTTGTCAATGGCAATGGTCAAGAAGAGGGATTTGATTACAAAGAAACCTTTGCCCCAGTTGCTAAAATGACTACGGTACGTGTCTTTCTTGATCTTGCGGCAAAACTGAATCATGAAGTACATCAGATGGATGTACACAATGCTTTTTTACATGGAGATTTACATGAAGAGGTGTATATGAAACTTCCTCAAGGTTTTAAATCTGATGGAGAAACACGGGTTTGTCGTCTCCAGAAATCACTATATGGTTTAAAACAAGCTTCTCGATGCTGGTTTGAAAAACTCAGTACCGCACTTTGTGCATATGGTTTTAAACAGACAAAACCAGATTATTCTCTCTTCACCTATGTCAAAGGCGATGTTCACCTCCGTATTCTGGTTTATGTTGATGATCTTATAATTTCTGGAAGCACCTCGGCAGCGATTCAAACGTTCAAAGACTACTTGTCTACTTGTTTTCATATGAAGAATCTCGGACCCGTCAAATACTTTCTTGGCATCGAAGTCGCACGCAATCCCACCGGTATTTACTTGTGTCAGAGAAAGTATGCAACAGATATTGTGGAAGAGATGGGGTTACTTGGATGTCGTCCAGCCAGTTTCCCTATCGACCAAAACCATAAACTTGCTTTGGCTGATGGAGATTTCCTTGCTGATCCAGAGACGTATCGCCGCTTAGTTGGACGTCTTATATATTTGGCTGCTACACGACCGGATCTCACTTACTCAATCCATATATTATCTCAGTTCATGCATGCTCCTCGAGTTGAACATTGGTTTGCAGCATTGAAAGTGGTTCGATATATCAAGGGTACACTTGGGCAGGGAATTCTTCTTCGTGCTGAGTCTCCACTTCATCTCACGGGTTGGTGTGACTCCGACTATGCTGCTTGTCCATTGACTCGGAGATCTCTCACAGGATACATTGTTCAACTTGGTGATTCTCCAATCTCGTGGAGGACTCAAAAGCAAGACACGGTTTCTCGCTCGTCGGCGGAGGCGGAATACAGAGCAATGACAGAAATTACTTCAGAGTTACGATGGCTCAAGGCACTCCTCTTGGAGTTTGGAATAGAACACAAAGAACCTATGTCACTTATGTGTGATAGTAAGCCTGCTATACACCTTAGTGCCAATCCAGTTTTCCATGAAAGAACAAAACATGTTGAGGTAGATTGTCATTTTGTTCGAGATGATATCGTTGCTGGTCTTATCAAGCCTATTCATGTATCAACAAAGGATCAGCTTGCAGATATTCTCACCAAAGCTTTGGGACGAAAAGAGTTTGACACTTTTCTTATCAAGTTGGGCATTCATAACTTGTATGCTCCAACTTGAGGGGGAGTATTGAGATATATTCAAATCTACTTGTTAATGTATAGTTTCCTATTTAGTTAGGGTTAATATAATGTCGGTTCCTTGTGTATGTATATATACTTTGGGCATTGCCTCTTATGAAGACAAGTTAAGTTTTCCGATTCTAAGTTTGTTAAAACATTCACCAGAATGACTAGATAATGAAAGCGTGAGAAACATTGCAGTGAGTAATATAAACCCACATGCATGTCAAAATAGTATAAACCCACATTTCTGATCTTTTTGTGGTGTGTCCAGAAAACTCATAGTACTGTTTAAAAGAAAATCACTAGTAATTAAAATTATTAAGCAATTATTTAAACTTTGATATTACAAAATGGCACAACTAATTATAACTGTATACAAAGTTCAACTAATAAATACATTGGAAATCATGTCAATACAGAACTTTGTATTCCATATGACATGTTAACTAAATTTTAAGGAAAACCAAAAGATAACTAGTTAACTACACAGTTATTTATTTAGAAACTGAATTTATAAACCAAAAGATAACAACACAGTTATTTATTTATAAATTAAACTGTATTTTACTCTATTTTTTCATTACGAAGATCAGCAAATCTGAGTCTTGCTTTCAATTCATTCCAAGAGTGAACAACAGCCTCTCGCAAGTCTTTAGCAGCCTTGCGCAAGAATTCAGTATCGGTTTTTATCTGCTCATCACGCAGCTCATCATCCAGCTCCCATAGGAGCCCACGCAACGACCAATATTTCTTGTCATACTTGGCCTTCTCCTTTTCCATTTCAACTTCGAGATTCTTGATGTGTTCCCTAAGTACTTGGACTCGACACACATCACCATTTTCTTTCGTCCACTCCAAGGAAACCTCAATAAGCTTTTTCATCAACCAATTTAGCTTGAAGCCTGCTTCTGTTAGCTCGAGCAACTCGCTAAGAGCGTTGTTTAGCTCAGTCTCAGATAAGCTATCTGGAGGCTTGTTCAGTGTCTCGATGAGACCGAGGAGGATATTCATGTATGTTGTCTTCACCAGTTGGTTCTTTGTTCTGACATTCACTGCGAAATCCGGGTAATTCCTGAAATGCTGGCTCACTGAAGCAGCCTGTCAACAAGTAATATATGTAATTATGTTAGCCAGAAAGGGGATGAATTGAATAATTTTTTTTTTTTAACATCCATATAATTAAATAGTACCTGAGAACAAAGAACTTGGAAACCATGAAAATCAAATGTCTCATTACCAGTGACAACTCCTTCATCAACAACTTCAACTACTTTTACTTCCACTTTAACTCTCAGTTTGTTCTTCTCCAAAACCCCATTTGCTTGAATCTGTTCAAGAGGGAAACTCCAACCCCATCTTGATTTCTGAGCAAAGAACAAGCTGCATGATTCTTTAAGAGGAAAACATAGAGATTACTTTAAAATTTGCTTCATCAATAATTTATATAAATATATAGTATACGTCTAATTAGCTAATTACCAGATGTTCTCTGGAGCTCTTTGCATGATTGATTCAATAGTGAAAACGAAAACCTAGCTCGTCTTTTCCATCCAAGTCTCAATGATTCAGGATATGCAACACCGAGGTCCAGACACAAGCTTTCACAAGCACTATCAACTCTGGTAGAAACCACAATTAACCTAGAAAAGAAAAGATAATCAGATTAACTAAACGATTAGTTGTAGTTGTACACCTAGTAACAGAAACAAGTCATTTATTAAATCAAACCTATATATATATATATATATATATATATATATATATATATATATATATATATATATTTCCTTTACCATTCGCAGCTGCCGCTTGAGAATGTTGGTGATGATATCGCAGTTCCTTTCTCGGAGAAGTTATCTATCTCAAACGTGAAACTTGTCCGCTCTTCATTCTCCATATTATATTCTTAGGCTTTGTTTTTTTTAGTCAAAAGAAGACTTTCTCACAAACTTTTTTTTAATACTTCACCCATAAAACCCAAATGAAATATCAAAATATATGATTTGTGAAACTAAAATTTATAATAAAAAAATTCTTACAATTAAGTTAATGTAGGAAAGATAAATTATGTAATCTACGTGCAATAATTTTTTAATAATTAAAAGATATGATTTCTGGTTTTATACTTTAAGATATAAATCCGCAATAAAAAAAATTCTGCTTTAAGAAAAATAAAAATAATTAAAAATTTCTTTACAATTAAGTAAATGATATATCATATTATTATGTGAAGTTAATTTTTAATAGTAATTGATGATGAATTAGAAGAATATTTGTGAGGAAGTAAGATGTACATTAAGAAATTTGAGTGTGTGAAAGTATATTTATATATTTTTCAGTTTTAAAAGTGAGAGATTTTTTAAAAATCTCTTAAGGCTATGAATTTTACTTTAAAAAAATTCATAAAATTTAAAATCTAAATTTAAAAGTGAATTTATTAAATTTTATTTTTTTATACATACCATCTCATAAGAATACAATATAATATACTAATAAAAAAGTGATTACATTTTTTACTTTTTAATCTTTTTACGTACAAACATAGTTAGTTTGACGCATGAAATATTCAGTTTGAAAAAGTGAATATTAAAACGAAATCCATATTTGTATGTGTTTACATTGTATCTTGTGTCACAAGTAAACTATGCAAAAGGTCAATCTTTAGAAATGTTGGAACCAAACTTGACGAAATAGCTATTCCCAATTTTCCGACTAGTTTTTACCGAAAACATTCACCAGAATGACTAGATAATGAAAGCGTCGGAAACATTGAAGTGAGTACTATAAAACCACATGCATGTCAAATTAATAGGATTCATGTTAGGTGGGTAAATTGGTTTTCTAAAAACGTGGACTTCGATTCACGTTTATGAATTTGTTTTTTATAAACAAGTTCCTTTTTGATCTTTTAATTTGTGGTGTGTCTAGAAAACTCATAGTACTGCCCAACTTTTAAGATATTTTTTGTGTTTAAAAGAAAACTTGGTGCTTAGTTCGGTATAATAAGTTTAGTTTTTAGAAATTATTAATACTTGTTTTTCATTTAAATATAAGAACCAATTATATTTTGGTTTTGTTCTTTTCTGAACTTACCAATTTAAAACTAATTGTTGGTATAGAATTTCAACTTTGATCAGATATATATATAAGCCAGTTCATTGATTTCTTTACCGGTACGCTTAAGAAACACGTACACGTCCTTGGACCAAATCGTTACACTTGTCTTTGTAGTCTGAACTCCATGATACGTCATGAGAAATTATGTACTCAAATTAGTCATCAGTGCAGTCTGATTTAATTTTCTGGCAAACATGAACAAAGTTTCTTTATTAATCACTATCACCCCAAAACCAAAACCAAAAATAAAGAGAAAAACAATTTCTTTGACAACAAGCAATAAGATCACCCACATCTGCATTTCCTTCTTGAATCTATCAGTCTCTTGAATCTCTCTTATGGTTTTCTTATCCCCAGAATAGTAAATCATACTTTACATTGACGACAATAACAACAAAATTAGTGTTTACTTTTAAGTTTTAATATCCTTGTACCAAGTACCAACAGATGTTATTCTTTTGACATCCTCCTCAAATCAGTACATTAATCAATCATCAATCTCAAAAATCTAAATTTTGGAAGAAGATCAATTAAATGTTTGTGTTACCTCTTGGAAGAAGAGAACGTAGCCTTGAAGTGCTGAATGAAAAAAGATGAGAACTCAAAGAGAGAGAGAGAGAGAGCTTATTAGAGGAAAGAAGATATCATCACCGATCACAAATCTGTGATTAGCTCAAATCACTCAATCACATATTCACATTCATTGTAAAGATATTGAGTTACCTTTTCTTGTACAATCCCTCATTGTAAAGATATTGAGGTGATAAACTCTCTCTCTATAGAAGGAAGCCAATTAAAAATTTAGAATGATATATTAAAAAAAATTATAGTTTTAGAGTATTAAATTATCGGTTACCTAGGTGGCTAGGTCACCTGAACTTATTTACAGTCTTAGTAATATATAAAAAGATGATGGTCCTATTCAAATCAGTTTTACTGGATCGATGACAAGTGGGGAGAATAAGCGGTAGCAGCGCAACTCCTTCACTTGTCCCAGTGAGATTGATCCAAATGTTCCATCACCCTCAGGGATGACCCTATTGTCTCCACTTGGATCACAAGCTCAAGTTACTGAGCTCGACATTTAATATTCATGAACTAAGCTTATATATACAACAACGAAAAACGTATTTGTTTCAATGTGGGACTCTTCGTGAATACCATATCAAATCAATATCAAGTTACGCTTTTTTTTTTGTCTCTCTAGATTGTGTACCTATCAGATCCAGTTTTGCTTTAGTTTGAAACGAACATCATGAATAAGACCGTGCAGTCAAATCAAGATAAGTCTCACTAAGGAACCACTTGAAGACAAATTCTTCACACATAGCTTGACGGTCAAGCCTTGACCTATGTGTCAATAAAAGCTTTAAAACACTATGAAAACCCTTTAGCTACTTCTTCAACAATCAAACAAATGGAGAAACATTCAACAACTTGCCACTCATATGCTCATATGATCCTCCCTTGGAAAGCTCTGAACAGTATCTGACCATCTTCCAGGCGAATGATCACTGCTGTAAGATGAGTACGGTGCTGCTTCGGCTCTTGCATCCTTCACCATCTTCAACACATCTCTCATCACAGGCCTGTTTTCAGGCCGAACAGCCACGCAAGCAGTGGCTATGCTCAAAAGAGCTTGAAGTTTCTCCTCACAAGAACTCATCTCCTCTCCTGAATCTGTCTCTGCCTCTCTCACCGCACGCACCCATCTCGAGATATCAGACACGTGTAGGTCCTGGAACGAAGCTTTACCTGTTAGAAGCTCAAGAAGGAGGACACCAAAGCTATAGACATCAGCTGGTTGTGTCGAGGCCTTGCGCAAGTCTCTACACTCTGGAGCTTTGTAAAAGAGAGAAGCTGCTACACTTGTGTTGTCTTCAACTAAGTCATCATGACCATGAAGGTCGCTAAGACCGTAGTCTGTGAGGCAAGACTCGAAATCAGGACCTAACAGAACATTAGATGACTTCAAGTTCCCATGTGTCAAGCCAGGATTCTGATGAATGTAGACTAAACCCATTGCTAAATCCTCTGCTATTTTTAGACATGATGTCCAGTGAAGTGGCTTCCCACTCCCTGAAACCTTACTTCCTGCAAACAAAACAAGACACAGATGAGAACACAAGAGAGAACCAAAGTACATGGATCTTGTGTGTGTGTCAAGAACTAATCTTGTGTGTCAAGAAACATACCATGGATAAGAGAGAAGAGACTTCCATTAGGGAAGTAGTCATAAACAAGCAAACACTCTTCTTTAGCTTGGAAATAAGCTCTAAGAGGAACAAGATTATGGTGCTTGAGCCTTCCAAGAATCTCAATATGTCTCTTGAATGCCTCCATTTGAGGAAAGCCAGAGTCTTTGAGTCTCTTTACCGTGACGATGAAGCCAGACTCCATCACCGCCTTGTAAGTGCTTCCCAACGTTCCTCTTCCCAACGTTTCAGCTGAAGCTTTGAGTAGATCATCCATGGTGTACCTCATGATGTCTGATTCACTTCTTCCCAAGAAAACCAGAGTCCCCACTGATTCTTTCTCTTCGCTTCCTCCTCTCTCCCATGAGAAGCTTTTGTTTTTCCGGTCACTGGTGGTGGTGCCTCCTCCTTCTGACTCTGCCACGGCTTTGCTTCTCCTCTCTTCTCTCTTGGGTTTGCTTCTTCGGAGTCTCTGTACCAAACATATTAAAAGCAATGGAACAAGAAGTAACAAAATTCCGCCACCGATGCTCCCTGCAATGATTCCAATGAGCTCTGTTTTGCTCTGCTTTTTGGCTACAGGAATCGCCGACGGCTTCGAAGTTTCATTCTTTTGTCTGCATGAGTTTTGAATCTGATCGCCGCAGAGAGCAATGTTACCGGTAAACGACGACTCATTGAACTGACTCAGCGATCTTGTCGTTGGGATTTGGCCGGAGAGGTGATTGTTGGAGACGTTCAAGAATCTGAGAGTTTCTTGGTTGAGAGGAGGAACAGAGCCGGAGAAGAGATTGTCCTGAAGGTAGAGAGTGTAAAGCCGGGAGAGACGGGTAAGCGAGGTCGGGATCTTGCCGGAAAACCGGTTTCTTGCAAGAACAACGGTTTTCAAGCGGTGGAGAGAGGTTAACGACTCAGGGAACTCGCCGGAGAAGTTGTTGTCGTTGAGGAAAAGCGATTTGAGATTGAGTAAACGAGAGAGGTTAGGGACTGAAGCAGAGAGAGAGTTGGATTTGAAGCTGAGAACTCTTAGCTGGTCTAATTGGTTTAGGCTCTTCTCGTCTAGTGAGCCAGTGAGGTTTAGATTCTCAAGAACAAGCTTTGAGACTCTTCTTCCGTTAATGCATTCTTTGACTCCTTCCCAGTTGCAGAGATCTGTTCCTTTCCATGGAATTGAGTTTGATGGATCAATGAATGATTTTAGAGTCAGAAGAGCTTCAACGTCGCTTGATCTCACCGGAGAAACCAAGTAGAAAGCAGTCATCACTATGAAGAACATAGAGAAAGAAGAAGAAGAAGAAGAGACCATTGTAGAATCAAATCCAAGAAGAATAAGAAAGTTTGAAACTTTATTAGAAACAAGAAGAGGGCATGATAGGATCAAATCAAAGAAGAAGAAAGTTTCAAGATTTGATGATTTGTAATGGCATGTATTATGGAAGTTGTTCTTGGTCACGGACATGAACAGCTAAGGATGTCACGTGAAGCCAATGCTTGTCCAAACTGTTTTTGTTATAGCAGAAGAAGAGCAGTGGGGAAGTTAAATCAAATCTCACTTGTCACATGAGTATGTTATTGTATTTTCCATATATGATACCTACACATATTTATACAAATGTACGTGATTCAATAATGGTTTTTAGTGGAGAGCAAAGGAATAAAAAATGGGAAGAAAAATAGTAAAGTTTTTGTCTTTTTTTCAGTATCAAATGTTTAAACTTTCTCAGGTTGGGGACAAATGCTGAGTACTGACTGGTTGAGAGAAAATGACAGAAGTGGAGGAGATGCAATAGATCAAATCAATGGTGATTTGGAGCAAAATAAGTTAAAGTAAACATACTTGTTGTATGTTCAGTTTAAGTAATCTTACTTTTTGGCTTCTTGCTTCAAGCAATTATTGAGTTAAATAACAGATATTTTTGGATTTCAACCAGCTTTACCAACTATTTGGTCCGTTACATGTATGTTTAGATTTGCAAAATTCATGATATTCATTCATGGTACAAATTACAATGCCCAAAACAGAGCATTGTCTCTGCCAAATCAGTAAAAGCAGCAATGTAATCTTGCATGATTAAGATAAAGAAATAACATGCCGTAGACAGATTAAAACTGCAGAAAACATCAAACACAAGAATTGTATAACTCCAAATATCAATTAAATAATCAAATCATATCTCAGTTACAAACACCATTTCTTGTAGACAAAACTTAAAAGTTATAAAAAGCACATAATCAACTCAAGAACCAGTCCATTTTCCTCCTATGTTTTCTTCATCTGATCATCGGTTTAATCCTTAGTTTGACGCATTTTCTTCCTAGATTTCTGCGTTGCATCTGTCTTTTCTCTGTCTGTGGTCGATGAAACCTGGATGTTCATATAAACAAAGGAACCTGTAAGGTTTTTGACAGAGCAAGCAATGGTCACAAGGTTACAGTAATGAGAAGGCTACTTTTACCTTTTCAGGTTTTTGTGATCTCATAGCCTCTCTTCGTGCTTTTCTGTTTCCCTTTACCTCCTGCTTCTCCTACATTGCAAGAATTTGGTTAGCACTCATCGGAAGTAGTCTCAAATCACTTGTTACCATTTGCTCAAATGTCAAAAAACAAAACAAAACCTGAGATGGCGTTTCTGGATCATCAGCTTTGACCTTTCCTTCTTTCCGTGACTTCTTACCCTTTCTTTGTGATCTTCTGTTCCCTTTTATCTCCTTCTCCTACATTCAAGAAACTTGATTAGCACTCATCAAAACAATTTGTTTTCATTTTCTCAAATGTCAAAAAGAAAAACCTGAGATGGCTTCTCTGTATCATCATCGACTTCTTCTTCTTCATCATCGCTTCTGAGCTTCTCTTCTTTCGCCAACTTCTCAGCACGAACATGCTTCTGAAATGAGTCAAATCAAAAAGAAACTTCTTGGTGACTAACTACAAGAGTGAAGCTATATATTCCATTGCTTTGCATCAATAAAGTTTGAAGCTTTTACCTTTGATGAAACATGAGCTTGCATTGTTGCTTCATTCAAGCAAACAACGTCTGGACAATATCTGCATTTGTAAACCGATTTGCGTTTAACCATACAACCTAGAATATAGTTCTCTTCCTCCTCTTCCGGTGGCTCTTCAGGAAAAGCATCACGATTCAGACTCATCATTGCCTTCTTAAATCTCCCAACATAGTCATCATCACCATTACCATCACCATCCTCATCATCATCTTCAACATCAGCATCGTCTTCTTCACCAGCTACAACAAAAATTTAAGCTAAGATTGTCAATTTCACTTCTTTTTTTAATTTCTCCAAACGAATCTCATCGAATTACAATTACAGCACAAGCTCGATTGAAGAAGCAAACCTGGAGATTCATCATCGTCGTCTCCTTCACCTTCTGAGACGGAATCATCATTGTCATCGGAGACTTCTGCAACGGCGTCTTCGGATCCGGATTCTTCCGATTCTTCAGTGTCCGGGTCAGAATCTGATGAGAAGCAAGACGAGTCGGATCCACTGTCTTTGTCACCATGCTCAAGCTTGTAAAATCTTCTCTTTATCATTTTTTCTCAATTCTGCAAAGATTAACCCCTGAAGTTATGAAATTGAACTTCTTCAAACGCAAAAGGACCAAACTTGGGATTAGAGTGAAGAGAAAAGAGGAGACTTTGTACCGTGAGTTTTCGCAGAGAGAGAGCTTGGAGACTGAAAAGGGGGAAGATTTTTGATAAAGAGGGTTTTAGGGTTTATAGGTTATTTTTGTAATTAAATGACATTTCTAAGGGTGTTTTAGTAATTGAGTACAACAATTTTCCCCAGCTTGTGTGTTAAAGGCTTTACACAGTCTGCTTCATTGTCCAGCAGTATTCAACGCAGAAGAAAGTTGTTACCTTTGGATTAGCGGTGAGTGATTAGGGTTCTTCAGTGCGAAATTTCTAGGGTTTCGTTCATTTCGTAGTTTCTGATAGAAATTTCTTGACTTGTTTGAGTAAGAGTTGAGAGTTCGGCTTCTCGGGACTGATTTTTGAAAAAGGATGAGTTTTTTTAAAGGTTTTTCGAGTTCGATTTTGTTTGCTAACTATGCTTATGCTTCTTTTTGTTTGTGTGCGTCTCTTTGGCTTCAGTGAGAGGTTGTTTGAAGGATGAAGGATAGAGAAAGCGAAGGAAGTCTTGACAACAGAATCTTCGTTGGAGGGTTGTCTTGGGATGTCACTGAGAGGCAGCTTGAGGATGCTTTTGACCGCTACGGAAAAATCAACGAGTGTCAGGTCTACTAATCGAATCTCCTTTCTTTGCTTTTGCTGCATACATTGAGTGATTGATACTAAACAGAAGATCAGAATCCATGAGACTCTGTGGTGTTTAGTGAATGATATCTTTGAGCTTGGATGGTGGTTTTGTTTCCATCATCTATTCTGTAGAAGAATTGGTTTGATGCTCAGAAATTTGGATATATCTGTCATGTTTTACTTCTAGTCATCTAGTGAGGTTTCTTGAGTTGTTGATGGATCATGGATGCAGTGGATGAGTTAGTAGAGCTTTCTTAGGAAGTAAATGCACATCTCTGCTCTGTCTCTTTGATTTGATCATATGTTTGAGAGCACTGTGTTTAGAAATACAAGAGTTTTGATAAAGATCACGTTCTGTAGAGTTTACTTCATCCCTTCCCTTAGCTATGACTCTTTTCTCAGCATCAGTGCAGTACTTTTGGTTTGACATGAGAGATTCCCAAGTAATTATCTGTTTTTCATTGGAATACATATTAGTTTGTCTTCCTGGCTTTAGACACCACACCAATCAATCAGGACTAATCAATCTTGTTTGTTAGCTGCTTTGTTCTGTAACAAGTAGTCAGGATAAGAGTGTACTCTCCAAAAATGGTTTCTTTGAGCAGCTATGCCGGTGTAATTGGAAAATGCATGACTGGATGAATGTTCTGTTAGATATCGGCATTGGCTTGATATAATTTCTTAGTGCAGTATGTTTGCTATACAGGCTTTATTGTTTGTGCATTACAAAGAACGATCAATAGTTTCCTTTTTGTTTATATATGAGTGGTTTTGTTTCTCTTTTTGAATTTCTTCTAGCTTGTCAATATAATATGTCCTGCATATAGGTTTTGTAACCAAGTCTCTCAATTACTTTCCCCAATGATCGCTATGTGTGATAGTCCCCAGTCTCAGGTTTCATAACATTATCAGCCTTTCTTTGTGTAATTGCAGATCATGGTGGAGAAAGATATTGGGCGTCCACGTGGTTTTGGGTTTATAACATTCACTGATCGCCGAGGAGCTGATGATGCAATTAAGCAAATGCACGGGAGAGAGTTGGGTGGTAGGGTCATCTCTGTGACCAAGGCTGAGCCTAAGGCTGGGGGAGATGATGTAGATAAGAATGGAGGCTATTCACCACGAGGGAAAGGAAGCTATGGAGGAGGAGGAGCTTCTGAGGATGAGTGCTTTAAGTGTGGAAACCCTGGTCATTGGGCTAGAGAATGCCCATCCACTGGTGGTGATCGAGGACGGTTCAGAGATCCGCCTGCAGTGCGCTCTAGAAATGGAGAATTTGATGGACACCGAGACCGCTATGGAGATCGTGAGGTGGAACGGGAGCGTGACCGTTACAGTGATGAGCGCCGTGATGGTGGACGGTGAGTACTTAAGCGTTTTTCAACCCAAGAATTTATAGTGTTTCTTTCTCTTACTTTGGATTCCAGCAAGTTTCTTGATCTGATTCTTAGTTCTGATAGAAATTTCTTGACTTGTTTAAGTAAGAGCTAAAAGTTTTGGTTGGCCAAGTGTTTATGCATTTGTTTTTGTTGTGGCTTCAGTGAGATTAGCAGGATGAAAGATAGAGAAAACGAAGGAACTCTTGACCACAGAATCTTCGTTGGAGGATTGTCTTGTCATATCACTGAGAGGCAGCTTGAGCATACTTTTGACCGCTATGGAAAAATCATCGATTGTCAGGTCTACTATCGAATCTCGTTCTTTGCTTTTGCTGCATACATAGAGTGATTGGTACAAAACAGACGATCATAAGACTCTTGTGTTGGGAACTTGTGTTTAGTGAGTGATATCTTTGAGCTTGAATATTCTGTAGAAGAATTTGTTTGATGCTCTCAGATATTTGGATATTATCTGTCATGTTTGAGATGCCTTGAAGAAGAACACGCTCACCTAGTGAGGCTTGACTTGTTGAAGGATGCAGTGGATGAATTAGTAGAGCAGCTTTCTTAGAAAGTAAACGCATATCTCTGCTCTCTCTTGATTTGATCATAGGTTTGAGAGCACTATGCTTAGATATGAAAAAGTTCTGTGGAATCTACTTCATCCTGTTCCCTTAGCTATGGATTCCTAAGGCATTCTCTGTTTTTTTGCTGGACTAAGCGGTTTTGAACATGTATCAGTTTGTGATACCTGCTTCAGCAGTCACTGAGATGGTTTCTTTCTGCTCATTCACCAATGATAAGCTATGTCTGTGTAATTGGAAAATTACAGTTGTTGGCACATGGGAAGCATCTCTAAGAAATTTAGTCATAGATAAATTACCCTGAGATGATAAGTTACTGGTCAATAATGGTCTTGATCAGAAAATTAGCCTTCTTTTTTTTCAGTGGAATTAGGCAGTGGGTTTTGTTGTGGTCACATTAGGCTAATGCGAAAGTGATCTGGAGTTACTTGACAGTTGCATGGCTTTAGAGTATTGTTGGCTATAGACTAATATCAGAAACCATTTTGGTGGGATGATTGATGTGGGAGATACTCCTTGTGGATTTGTATTTCTACAAGTATGATTCTAAGGACTTCAAATATTTGGTATATGGATCCATAGCCTCGAAAACTGTTTCCATGCCTTATGAAACTTAGTATGCATCATTTATATAAACATATCTGCTTAGTTCTTAGTTCTAATGTAACATCTGATAGCTAGTGCTGTTCTGTTGCTCTTTCATTAGAAAATCCTTAATTGAATGAATGTTCTGCTGACTTGATATAGTTTCTTATTGCAGTATGTTTGCTATACATGCTTTATTGTTTGTGGATTATAAGGAAGGATCAATGGTTTCCTTTTTGTTGTATTTGAGTGGTTTTGTTTCTCTGTTGAATTTCTGGCGTGTCAATATAACTTCTTCTGCATATAGGTTGTTGCAACAAAGTCTTAAACTTTTGTTTTCCAAAATGGTTGCTATGGTGTGATAGTCCCTAATCTCAGGGTCTTTTTTTGTGTGTGTTATAATTTGCTATCTCATAACACTATTGGCCTTTCATGTGTAAATGCAGATCATGGTGGAGAGAGATACAGGCCGTCCACGTGGTTTTGGGTTTATTACATTCACCGATCGCCGAGGAGCTGATGATGCAATCAAGCGCATGCACGGGAGAGAGTTGGGTGATAGGGTCATCTCAGTGAACAAGGCTGCGCCCAAGGCTGGAGGAGATGATGTAGATAGGAGCGGAGGCTATTCATCATCACTAGGGAGGGGAAGCTATGGAGGAGATTCTGAAGACAAGTGCTTTAAGTGTGGACGCCCTGGTCATTGGGCTAGAGAATGCCCATCAGCTGGTGGTGATCAAGGACGGTTCAGAGATCCGCCTGGACACCGGGACCGGTACGGAGATGGTGAGCTGGAATGGGACCGTTACATGGATGGGCGTCGTAGAGACCGAGACAGATATGAAACTCGTGATCACTATCCAATGGAGAGGTATGTATATATCTCTTTATCTTTTTGATCTAAATGGTTCCAAACATGTATTTGGTCTGAGGAAAGCCATAATCTTTTGAATGCATTAATGTAGATATGCGTCTCCTGGAGACCGGTATGCAATGCCTCATCATCTTGACAATGAATATGGTGGGAGAGAGAGAGGCTATGAGAGGGACAGATACGCAAGAGGTGCGAGTGATAGGTATGGTGTGGGACCGTTACGTGATGAAGGAAGAGCCTATAGAAGCAGATCAGGTCCTTATGACCGTCCTCTTAGCCGAGCTTGAGGCCGACCCTCCTTCATATGAAAAACCTTTGTAGCTTAATGTTTTCGGATTTAGGGATGTATCAGACTTATATACCATCAGTAACTTGAATTCTGTATCTCCGTTTATGTTTTTGCCGGATTTGATGATTCTTCATCACACTAAGTAGTTATGTGTTTTCGTGATCTTGTTAATTGAAACTCTCAATTGCATTAGTTTAACAAAATTGATGGATTTAAGAACACTTGAAACAGAGCTCTTAGATCAAGCTCACTCATACTTGTGAAGATTCAGAAAAGAGAGAACTTGAGATTTGCAATGGAATTAACAGAAAAGTAGGAACTTTGGCATTACAATGGAAGAGACAGAGCTAAACTAGAAGCACTTTACCAAAATTGATGAATTTAGAACACTTGAAACAGAGCTTAGATCAAGCTCACTCACATTTTTGCAGATTCAGACAAAAGAACTTGAGATTTGCAATGGAATTAACAGAAAAGGAGGAAACTTTGGCATTACAATGGAAGAGAAAGAGTTAAAGAAGACGCATTTAACCAAAAATGATGAATTTAGAACACTTGAAACAGAGCTGAGATCAAGCAAGAACTCAATTGCAATGGAAATTAACAGAAAAGGAGGAAACTTTGGCATTACAATGGAAGAGAAAGAGTTAAAGAAGACGCATTTAACCAAAAATGATGAATTTAGAACACTTGAAACAGAGCTGAGATCAAGCAAGAACTCAATTGCAATGGAAATTAACAGAAAATGAGGAAACTTTGGCATTACAATGGAAGAGAAAGTGTTAAAGAAGACGCATTTAACCAAAAATGATGAATTTAGAACACTTGAAACAGAGCTGAGATCAAGCAAGAACTCAATTGCAATGGAAATTAACAGAAAATGAGGAAACTTTGGCATTACAATGGAAGAGAAAGTGTTAAAGAAGACGCATTTAACCAAAAATGATGAATTTAGAACACTTGAAACAGAGCTGAGATCAAGCAAGAACTCAATTGCAATGGAAATTAACAGAAAATGAGGAAACTTTGGCATTACAATGGAAGAGAAAGTGTTAAAGAAGACGCATTTAACCAAAAATGATGAATTTAGAACACTTGAAACAGAGCTGAGATCAAGCAAGAACTCAATTGCAATGGAAATTAACAGAAAAGGAGGAAACTTTGGCATTACAATGGAAGAGAAAGAGTTAAAGAAGACGCATTTAACCAAAAATGATGAATTTAGAACACTTGAAACAGAGCTGAGATCAAGCAAGAACTCAATTGCAATGGAAATTAGCAGAAAAGGAGGAAACTTTAGCATTGCAATGGAAGAGAAAATAGTTAAAAACTAGTTAAGACGACAAATAGACAAACAGATTCCAAAATCTCAAATCTTCAATCTAAATCTCGAGAAAAAATCCAAACTTTTTTTCTTACTTGCGAAGTTCACCGATGTAGAAATCGTCGATCATGTCAAAAACACGAGTGGCGTGTTGCGGTCCGAAAAAACCATCAGTGGAATCATCACCAGCGTGATCTAGAATGGCGTCACCACCAGGATGTTCTTCGACATAAGAAGTGATATCATAAACCTTGTCCTTGATTATGACCCAACAATCGTCTCTTTTGTTGTGTGCTGCGATTTCACTCTTGCTGTAACTCTTAGGCTTCGAATCTACAGGCTCACTACTACTAGATCGCTTCTCTTGATCACTGCCGTTTTTTGATGATCTTCTTCGCTTTCCTTGGATTAAGAACAATGCTGAAACCAGAAAACCCATAATCAAACCGATCACAGCTATCATTTTCTTATCTGCTCTTACCTGAATACAGTACCTCGGCGAAGTTAATCGACGGAGAAGTCTGAGGAAGATACATAAAATGCTGAGCCATGGAGGATTGGATTTTATTATATTGCCTTTGCATCCTTGGTTATTATTTCTCTTTACTTTGCTCCCCAAACCTTTTGTTTTGGTCAGTGGCTGCCTCATAGATGAGTCAGTTTGATTTGAACAACAAAATTCGGATTGTGATTAATGTTTTTTTTAACGGCAATTTATATGAGAGGGCATAAAAGGTGAAAACACTACGTTTATCCATTGTCTTTCTTCATGTACTCTAATCCAAATTCTTGAGATTCCAATAATTGGGTTCACAAAAGTCTTTTTTTGTTTTGTTTTGTTATCGGTTTCTTTAATCGATTATGGATTTAGGAAGAGAGGAAGAGTAAAGAGATGCAGATTTGTGTGGAATGTTATGTGTGCATCGATCTTTGCGTGGTTGTCTCTATTAAAAAGGCTTATATGTGACTAAAAAAACTATACACACAAATCTAGTGATGGAGATTTCAGTGTAGAGAGAACATCTTAGAAGTTGTTAGTAATCTTGTCATTAATTTTGTTCAAAAGCTAAATCCATGGAAAGCTGCTATGTTTTGTGTAGAAATTGTTATAGCTTTAGTCATGTATTTTCTAGTATTCACACACACACAAAAAGTCATGTAGGTGTGTTTAGGTTTCAGGTCAAGAATTCTGAGAGAAAGATTAGATGTTAAAACTATAAATGTTCTAACACTAAATCTTGTTGCATTAAATTTACCAATAACTTTGATTAGATTCCAATAAAAACATACAAAAAAAATCAGTCACACAATGTTTTGGTTTTGGTGAAGTAAGATGTTTACTTTAAAATTATTAAGTATTAAGTTGGTTTGTGAAGATGATAATGGCTCCAACTGGTAACCAAGGAATGAGGGGGAATAAATAAGTTCCCTCTCATTCCTTAAGAATTACACCATTCATAAGGAATGTGTATCTTATATTATTCCCCTTTATTCCATATTAATTAAAGACTTTTAGTGTTAAAATATTCCTTATCAAAAAACTGCAGGAATAAGTTCCCTAAATTTTATTTCCTCTTCATTCCTTTCATTCTCATTTATTTTGTTCCTTTAAAGTTCACCAATTAGAGCCAATATGTGCAAATAATGTACGTGTAAGCGGATTTGACCGCAAGATAAGGAAAGTAAAACATTTGGTAAAAAGATTGCATTCCCTATACCAAGCAAAAAGAAACATGTGAGTAAAAACATCAAAGATTGCATTTAACATATTAGTATTTTTGATTTTCATGGTTTTAGGTAACATGGCAAAGAACTCTAACTTGCATTTGTATCAAAATGTATGAGATGTCACTCTATGCGTTTAGGAATCCGGCGGAAATGAAATTTAACTGTGGGATGATGAAAAGGGGTCTATTTTGTTGTAGTTCGGAAACTCTCCAAAAGCAGTTACAGATATGAGATACAACTCTGGATTAATTTTGCGAAGAATTCTATTAACCATGTCGACAAAAGAAGCGGCTGTAACACCAACATGTATTACTCTGGTATCTTCGTCCAAGTACATTTTGACTCCGTGGTTTATCATGGGTAACAGTGAGGGTTCTTGAAACTTGGAGAGAGAGACGAATGCACAATAGATGATCAAACGAAAGAACGAGAGAAAGAAATAGTGTAGTGAAAGAAACTGGAGATCGACTAGAGAGATTAAGCGAAGAGAGGAAAAACAATCTAGGTTAGATCTGCATCAAGGGTGGAGTTTTATAGCATCAGGGATTTTATTAGCCCATACAGCTTTCTCTTCAATTTTCATAGCTATGAAATTCATGAGAGTTTGAAGTATCCGTTGGGTGCAGCCTCTCATCGCAGGAGTAATAGCACGAGTCTTTTAATGATGCATCATGCGCTGAGGCAAATTGCCTAAACTCTAACTCTCATTTGTTTCAAATGAGAGTATCCATTTGTTTACTGTGTGTAAAAATAAAATAAAATGAATATTCTCATTTAATGTAATTTCTAATACCTTGTTGTAATATATATAGATTAATTTTGTGTACGAAGTGTATGTGACTGTGTTATTCACAAATTGCGTAAGAAGATTAAAAAATTACTCACGAACAAACCTTCTCTCCTTCAAAGAGTGGACAAAACAAAAGCAAAACCACAATGGAATAAAAAGTTGTTCTGCGGAAAAATACAAAAAAACGAATAACCAAACAAAACCACCATTTACTCTCTCTCTCTCTCACTCCTCGCCGGCTTCTGCAAATTCCAAGTTCGCATCTCGCTGACACTCTTCCGCGAATCACACCTCTTAATCTCCAGCTCCATCTCTCTTTACGATCTCAAAAGTTTCGGGTGTGTTTCTTCTTCAACGATTCATCTCTACTCGCATCCCCAAATCGTTGGGGGTTTAGGGTTTTGTATCGAGTCCATTTCCAGCTCATAGAAGCAAATTCATCTTCTTTCCGCTAAATTCGAGGTGGGTTTCTCTTGGGTTTAATCAATTCTTCTACTTTCTGCTTTAGATTTGCTTCCTGAATTGCTAAAACCCTAAATCGAACGTGTTGCAAAATCAACAGCTCTCCGGTGATGATTCCGATGGATAATTACTGTGTACCGAGCACTAGCACGACCGGTTTAGTATTCTCGGCGAATTCGAACATGTCTGCTTCCTCCGGATTCCACCTCACTGTAAATTCTCCGTCTTCCGTTACCGGAATCAAACATGAAGCTGCCTTGGCTGTTGACTGGTCTGTTGAAGAACAGTACATATTGGAGAAGGGCCTTTCAAAGTAAGTGTTTTTTCTTTTGCAATTTCCTCTTATTCCGCCAAATTTTGTTACTTGGTAGCTATTAGCCTATAATACAATGTTAAAGTAGCGAAATGTTGTATCTTTTTGAGAAGTAGAGTCCACACGTTGGATATTTTGACTATGTAGGACGGTTTAAGGATTTAGATGTAAAGAAAAAAAGGATGTGACTTTGCGTCTCACATGAACTGTAACAGCACATATTGTAATCTCGAATTCATAAGCCGATTCAGTTTCATACAAAAATATCAGCTATATGTTATTTCTCGTTCGTTCTTTTGTTTTAATGCTTACATGAAACCTTTGTCTTGACTTTTGTAGATTTAAAGATGAACCACAGGTGACGAAGTATGTAAAGATTGCATCAACTCTACCAGAAAAAAGTGTACGGGATGTAGCAATGAGGTGTAAATGGATGACGGTAAGCTTCTAACGCCTTTTCATGAGTTTTTGGTAATGCCCTTTTGCTTGTGAGATAAATTAAGGAAAAATACAACAATTCAGCAGTTATATATTGCATGTAGCTGTCATGAAAATAGTGGTTTTGAGAGATATTTGTATAGCGCTTAAAGCATATGCAAAGTGTATGGAAACCTACATGGTGATGCTACTTTGTTGTGTGTATGCTTTGTTAAAGATAAAGTTTTGTAGGAAAAGTTCTTTTATATAGTTTTTTTTGGCTATTGCTCTATTGATCAAAAGCCAAAGCCACCCTACCATATCATAAAGGTTGTCTAAAAGTGTGGTGTTAAGGGTGTGCAAGGAGAAAATGACAAGTATTGCTGACGAGAGATCTGGCTTTCTGTTAGCTCTGGAGTCATGTTTGGAACTTGATTTGACCCTAGGACGATAAGCTTGATTTGATTTCTGTAGTTACCCTGAAACTAATATCGCTTTATGGGTGATGTCAGATAATTCCTGGGGTTTTAGAACTTTCTGAAGTTGATTTTGACATGTAACCTTTCATGAATGATAATGTTTCATTATTTCATAGTGCCAAATATTGCCTTCTCTTACCTCACTGTCGATTTCTTCTATGAATATGGCTGAAAAAATGGATAGATATTTTAAGACTTGAGTTGTTCAAGCAGATATATATGACTCGTTCAAACATAAAGTTTTAACATTTCCCCTTTTTAGCATTCATGGTCTCGAAACTTTTCTATGCTAACAATGGCATCAATGTTTACAGCAAAAACGAAGGAAAGGGGAAGAACATAGTGCTGGCACGAAGGTTGGCTATAGAAAGGTATGTTTGCTCAACTGAATCTTAGGGTATATATTCTTCTGTAACTAAATAAACGAACAAGGGTCTATGATCTAGGTTGTATTTTGCTTTAAAAGAGATTATTGACTGCAAATGGATTTTTGTTCAAACTGCTACAAACTTGTTTTCCTTGAGAAACCAAATATACAACTAACTGACTTCTTCTTGATTTAGGTGGTGGATTTACCCCCAAAACTGAACATGTTCTCCACCGTGCCACAACAAAATGCTACATATGCCGTGAACCACATGTGCCAGAGTCCACGCATGCCTTTTGAAGGTTAATACCTTATTTTCTTGTTAGCTACCTACCTTATTCTCCCCTGTTATCTTTTCTGGTTTGATATATTCTCCAAACTCTGATTTTTCTTAGGTTTAAGTGATGCGGTAATGGAGCTTTTACGACAGAATGCTCAAGCTTTCAGTCAAATTTCTTCAAACCTTTCTGCGTGCAAGGTATTTGATTTTGCAATTTTGTTTTTGTAATCGTAAGTGAGTGAATCTAAGCCAAATGCTAGTTGGTAGGAAAATATAAGCATGAGCAGAAAATTGACTAAAAAGATCATAGATCAAATGGTTCACATGCATTTGTTTATTCAATGCAACTTACTGTTTGGTTGTCCTTTCTCAATGGAATTTCCATCCTGACATCTTATTTTCTGCATACAGCCACAGGACAACATCAGTCTGTTTTATCTGGCAAGAAATAACATCAGTACCATCTTGAATGAGTACGTGCATCTAATGATACATTTCCTCTGTCGTCTCTCTCCATATCTTTTTTAAAAAGCTTGATTTGGTAAACTCTTACTTATTCTCATTGATGCAGCATGAAGGTGATGCCTGGAATCATCAGCCGGATGCCGCCTCTGCCCGTTTCAGTTAACAATGATCTTGCGAGCAGGTTAATGACGAGTACAGCACAGGTAAACCAGTCTTACATTTTCTCTGAGAACGTGATATGAATAAGACTCTTTATCTGTATCGTTTGGTTCACTCCATGCTTGATATTAAACTGGAACGTTTTGTCTCTATTTTTCAGCCGAGAGCTTATATGATTCCTTCGAGCATCTATATGAAGCAGGAGCCAAGAAACTGATTAGGAGGGAGGAAATCTGGATTTTGACCAATGCTAAAGGACATAGCACAAGAAACCGGTTAATGACAGTTGTCCGATTTGACTCAGACGGAAAGAAGATGGTTTTATCAACTGCTAAACCCTCTTGCAAAACACAAGATTGAACAAGATGGGATCTTGTGGAACCCTTTGTGCTGTCGGCTAATATGGCATGGAAGGGTTAACATTAACCACAGGTTAACCAAAAAGCCTTGTCAATCCTTTAATATCTCAAAAACTGATTATTTTTCCGGTGCCAAAATGCTTATGGTAATCAAATCCAAGATATGAATTCGTTGCACAGATCTGTGTTATTATTAGAGTTGGTTGTATAGAATTAGGTGTTTCTGTAAGGTTTTAGATGAGAATTATTTAAGTGTGTAACATGAATACATCTTGCAAGGTTTGATCTACAATAGGCATTTCATATTTTACTTTAGTTGCACATATCATATGGCTCTTCTTTTTTTGCTTGTGTTATGTCCATATGTCTCACACTTCAAACAAATTTGACATTCAAGATGCAATCTTTTCCTTAAATGGTTCATTAAAGGTTATTACTTAGGGGACTCCATACATAATTTATTATTTTGAGTGGTACTTATAGACCACCTACACGTAGTCTCAAAACTTTATACATGCAATACAAATACAAAATCTTCAACATGAATCACTGCGGTTTGGCTTAAGACACTCTCACATGGTTTTCCAAGAAGACAATGGTGGAGTGTTAGCGTCCTTGAAAGTGGGCACCATGGCAGTGTATCTTCCTCCTTTCACAGACTCTGGTTGAGCAATGGCCTCGAGCTCAGACATCTCTTCAGGAGTGAGTTTCACCGATAAAGCTCCAATGTTCTGGTTGAGGTTTTCAATCTTGGTGGTTCCCGGGATGGGGCAAACATCATCTCCTTGGTGATGAACCCATGCCAGAGCTAGTTGTGCAGGAGTGCACCCTTTCTTCTCTGATATTGCACAAATATTCTCATAGAGAATCTTGTTGTGGTCTAAGTTTTCTTGTTGGAATCTTGGTAGAGTCTGCAATCAAATAAACACAAATAAGTAAGTGTATCCACAACTTCTCTAAGGTACATTAGCCAAGTGTTTGAATGCCAAAGAAAAAAATAGTTGCCTTTCTGTAGTCATTTTGGTCCAGAGTCTCAACAATCTTGGGTCCTGATGCAAAGAAGCCTCTTCCTAGAGGGCTATAAGCTACAATTCCAATCCCAAGCTCTCTAGATAAACAAAGAGGATATATGAATAAACCATGTAAACGAAGAGGGAAAGTTATGGATAATTTTTATAATTTTTCTCTTCATACCTGCATGTAGGAATGATTTCTTTTTCCACGTCTCTCGTCCACAAAGACCACTCTAGCTGCACTGCGGTTATCGGGTGAACAGCATGCGCTCTTCTAATAGTTGAGGCAGAGGCTTCAGACAAACCAATGTACTTTATCTTACCTTCTTCTACTAGCTTCTTGAGCTCTCCCATCTTTGAAAAAAAAAAAATCACACAGAACATTAGTCCAACAAATTATTATGCAATCAAAATCAACACAAGAATACTCTATACTAAGGCCACTAAGTTATAACCATCACAAGCATATCCAAATTGTTCCTTATGACTTATTGTTCAATTTCATGAGAATCGAACTCAAAACCAATTGTCTCAATGACCCTAATCCTTTATATACTATCTAAGGTCTCATCTTATAGTCGATGTGGGACTTATCTTACACTCTACCTAGAGATTAGGGCATCATGGTTCATTAGTATACTTTATCCCTAATGACATATTTTACACTCTCTCTAGAGATTAGGGCATCATGGTCTATTAGTCTCTACTTTATCCCTAATACTTATTTACTTACTCATCATATTTTTGGCTTTATGAGAATTATCAGTAACACTGAAAACAAGATTCAAACCAAGAAGATATCCATACAGTGACTTCGATGGGGACAGTGGTATCAACACAATGCTGGTAATAAAGATCAATGGAGGTAACACCAAGTCTCTTCAAGCTCGCTTCACAAGCAGACCTCACATGCTCAGGATCTCCCCTGATACCAAACTTTCCATCTTTAGAGAGTGTGATCCCAAATTTCGTAGCTAACTCCACTTTCTCCCTAAACCCATTTTTCAAAGCCTGGAATGAGAAAAAAAACCTCAAAACATTTCTAACAATCTCTACAGAGTATCCACCATATAGAAACAACTTTTTGACAATCGAGATCAAACCTTGCCGAGGAGCAATTCGTTTGTCTCAGGACCATAGAAGTCGGAGGTGTCGAGGAAAGTAACGCCGGAGTTAATAGCATGATGAAGAAGAGCGATGGCTTCAGATTCCGGCTTTGGAGGACCGTAGAAGGAGGAGAGGCTCATGCAACCAAGACCTTGCGCTGATACTTCAAGGCCTTGGCGTCCAAGTTTCATCCTCCTCACTCCAAAAGTTTCTGCCATGGATTTTCGTTCACGCAATTCAATATCTCTCTCTCTCTTTGACTGACTTGTAGAGTTTTGAAATGAGTGGAGACGTTTGTTGGAGTTGCGTTGGTGGAATGTAATCTTATTATGGAAAAAGAAGCCGTGTGTCGCTTGTTTTCTCTAGTTGGTGCATTTTATTCTCCTCTAAGATTATGGAATGTGGAATTTTCGTAAAGTTAAAAGCGACAAATAAATGACTGACTGATAAGCCGCGGAGTAAATTTTTTTGACTGGTTGATAACTAAAAGTAGTAATAATTATGTTGACTAAAATTCAATTTCGATGTTCTGCTATATAAATGACTCAAAAATATTATTTTTGTCTTAGTCATCTCATTTTACAGATTACTAGATTATCTGTGATTTTGAAACCAAGACCATTAGTTGGCTAAGTATGATTCGGTTTTTAGTCGTTTTTTTGTTCCTTTTTGGCGGCAGCTTTTAGTCATTTAGAAACTTAAAATTGTATACTACTTACTAGTTAGGCGAGTTAGGTTTGGTCTTCATAGGCATTTCATATTTGGGACTCTATACATAATTTACTATTTTGAGTGATATTTATGGACCACATACACGTAGTCTCAAAACTTTGTACATGCACATATACAAACTTTTTGAAATTAGTCGCTGCGGTTTGGCTTGAGACAGTTTCACATGGTTTTCCAAGAAGACAATGGTGGAGTGTCAGAGTTCTTGAAGGTGGGTACCATGGCAGTGTATCTTTCACCTTTCACAGACTCTGGTTGAGAAATGGCCTCAAGGTCAGCCATCTCTTCGGGAGTGATATCCACCGATAAAGCTCCAATGTTCTGGTCGAGGTTCTCGATCTTAGTGGTTCCTGGTATGGGGCAAACATCATCTCCCTGGTGGTGAAGCCACGCCAGTGCTAGTTGTCCGGGAGTGCAACCTTTCTTCTCCGACATTGCATGAACCTTCACGTAAAGAATCTTGTTGTGGTCTAAGTTTTCTTGTTGGAATCTTGGTAGAGTCTACAATAAAGAACACACAAATGAGCTAGTATAATCCACAACTTCCCTAAGGTTCATCATCAGTCAAGTGTTTGAATACCAAAGAAAAAAAGTAGTTGCCTTTCTATAGTCATTTTGGTCCAGAGTCTCAACAATCTTGGGTCCTGATGCTAAGAAGCCTCTTCCTAGAGGGCTATAACACACAATGCCAATCCCAAGCTCCCTAGAGAAACAAAGAGGAAATATGAATAAACCATGTCAACGAAGAGAGAAAGTTATGGCTGAATTTTCAATCTTCCTCATACCTGCATGTAGGAATGATATCTTCTTCCACGTCTCTTGACCACAGTGACCACTCTAACTGCACAGCGGTTACCGGATGAACAGCATGCGCTCTTCTGATAGTTGAGGCAGAGGCTTCAGACAAACCAACATATTTTATCTTACCTTCTTCCACAAGCTTCTTGAGCTCTCCCATCTTTTGAAAATTATATTCAAAAAGAAATTATAAAGCAACTAAGACCAGCACAAGATACTTAGCTTGAGTATCACTCATCAGAGTTTTTGTAACATTGACAAGGTAGTTGTTAAGATTCAAACAAACCAAGAAGAAACAATACCGTGACTTCAATGGGGATAGTGGTATCAATTCGATGCTGGTAATAAAGATCAATGGAGGTAACACCAAGACGCTTCAAGCTTGCCTCGCAAGCAAACCTCACATACTCTGGATCTCCACTTATAGCAAAGTTTCCATCTTCAGAAACTGTGACCCCAAATTTCGTCGCTAATTCCACTTTCTCCCTAAACCCATCTTTCAAAGCCTACACACCAAAACAGATCCAATGCTCAATTATTACCCCAATTCAAAACCTAATATATTGGAGATATCTTGGTGAGCAAGGTATCTCCAATACAAAACATATCAAACATATAAATAAGGAATTATCGAGATCGAACTTTCCCGAGGAGAAACTCGTTGGTATGTGGACCGTAGACGTCGGAGGTGTCAAAGAAAGTAACGCCCGAGTGAATAGCGTGGCGGAGAAGAGCAATAGCGTCAGCTTCAGGCTTGGTAGGACCGTAGCCATAGGAGAGGTTCATGCAACCAAGGCCTTGCGCCGATACTTCGAGGCCTTGACTTCCAAGTTTTATCCTCCTCACTCCGCAAGCTTCCGCCATGGATATTTCACGCACACCTCTCTTGACTGGAGTGGTGACTGATGACTCCCTTTGAGTGGTGTTGAACTTAAAGAAAAGGAGCGAATAGATCGCTTATTTAAGGGGTTTGTTGAAAAACAAAAAATGGGTGAGGATTAAAATATAATAAATAGGTAGACTAGGATGAAACAGATAAATAATGGGGTTGGTGAGGATGAAACAATCAAAATAAAGGGGTTGGTGAGGATGAAAATAATAAATAAAGGAATGATGTTGCGATTTGAAAAGTCTAGTCGTCGTTAACTTGTTAGGACTTTAAAAGATCTAGACATTTTTGATTTTACGGTAGAAAATAATCAAATATGGCTGAGAGTCAGTGCCGTGCCAAGGTTAACTAGGGCTTATAAATATAGCTGTTTTTTAATAGATGACTAGGGTTGGACCCGCGCCCTGCACGGGGTGATATTTTCTTGATTTAGTTTTATTTTTAGATATCTTTTTACATAAGTATCATTCTAGAAAAATAGGGTGTTAGACAATAAAAAATATGTCAGTTTACATTAGAATTTTTTTTGAGTGATGTATATTTTTTTAGCCCCTATTAAGTGACACAGTTGAATCCACATATATATCTTTTAATAAGTTTGAAATAGTTTTATATGGCATATATATTTAATATTTTTGATCAATTTTAAATAACTAAAATAGTTTAACTTATATATTAAGTTATTAGATTTTATTATGATTTATTTATTTAGTTCAATTAAAGAACAAAATTAAATCAAATTAAAAAAAAATAAAGTTTGGAAACCTAATAAATCAGTTTTTTTACTATGGTTGATCATTATTTGGATTTTTTTTATAATAGGTTTTTGAACTATCATCCCAAAATATAATCGATATGAGACTTTTAACAATTTTAGAGATTTGCTTCATTTTAAAATTTTCAAATCATAGCATATGCAGAAAAAACTAATTTTGTTTTATGAAATATTTTGATGTAATGATATAATTTATTTTTGAAAAAGTAAAGTTAAAAAAATGATAAGATAATAAATTAATTTTTAAACAATTAATATAATACAATTGAATAAAACTTTCCATATTTTACTGATTGATTGACTAATAAATACTTTTAAATTTATTTATAATTTTCGTCACTACCAGATAAGGAAATAGAAAAAAATTAATTTTAATTAATAATTATTTTTCTGATTAAATTAATAATAAATATTTCAGCACTTGCCTAATAAAAAGAGGTTATCCCTTATATATTAAAAGAGAAGACATGCTGAGGTGTCAGCATTTGCCACACTCTCAGGATCTTCTAAAAATAACTCTCTCTTAATTAGACTATTTACAAATATGCCACAGAAATTATCAAGATATTAATAATTACAAATATTGTCATTCATATTATTATTAAATTAATTCAATATTTTTAATAAAAATGTATTATTAAATTAATCATATATGTAGCTATTAAAAAAAATTATCATTCTCTTTCTTAATTGGCAATTACGAAAATTAGTAAATAAGGAAAATATGATCAATTTAATTCTATCATAATAATTGTTTTTTTAAATCATTAGATATCTCATTTCATCTTTGTTTACCTCTATTTTATAAAATAATTTGAATCACAATATAAGAAATTTAGTAAAGAAAATCTAATTTTTTCTGTATATGATTTGAATTTAAAAAAATATTCACTAAAACTCTTAAAATTCCCATATATGATATGTTATTGTGTGAAGGTGTAAAAATATATTATATAAAAAAATAGATGATGTGCAACCATATGACATAGGAGAGTAGGTATCCAAATGTAAATTGGTTTTTTATTCGATTTAATATGGTTTTTTAATTAAACGGTATAATTAAATCAAATAAGACAATTCTTCTTATAAATATTTTGTTTTGATCAAAAATTTGAATATTGATCTATCTGTTTCACTTTCAATATAAAAGTAATTATATTTTTGTTGTTTTGACAATTTGGATACTGCAGATTGTTTTCTTATTGGTCGAATTGTTTTCAAATTATAATAAAACATTTTTTAGTTTTGAATGAAAGAGAAAAAAGTTAGTTATAATCCGTTTGCATAGTTACAAAAGATATAATCCGTGTGCATACATCTATAACTGCTTATCTTATAAAATACATGATATATAATTTTTAAAAAGAATAGTATTTTATTTTCATTTTTGTTCTTTGAACAATTTTATTATATTGTAATCATTTGAGTTTTATGTATCTCGCTTAAATCTATCATATTTAATTTATGGCTACGATCAACATTTTAATTTGTTTAACTTTTTTGAAAATGGTTTAAAATGCTTAATTTCCACACTATAAACCAAGACAAGAACCTAACCAAGGTGAAAAATATGTCGTATAAAATTTCAAAATAGTTATATATACATTTCTGATTAAAAAATACAAATTCAGAAATCATCACCCCGTGCAGGGCACGGGTCAAACCCTAGTTTTTAGAATATTTTGAGAGTGGCAAATTGCGACACCTCAGCATGGCATACTTGAAATTAAGTTGAAAACAAAGGGGATTTTTATAAATGTCTTTTCTTTTAATATATAAGGGATTATAGAACAACAAAAACGAAAAAAACAAAACAAAACTATTCAAATTAAACAAAAGATGGTGCCGTGAGATTTTGGTTTCTTTCTTTAAAAAACAACTCAGAAAAACATATTAATATTAATAAAAAATTGGTAATTTACCCCTAAAAAAGTCTTCTCTTATTCACTTACATTTTCTCAAAATGACTTTGTCCACTTAAATAAGAGTTATTTAAGTGTGTAATACATCTTTGTAAGGTTTGGTCTTCATAGGCATTTCATATTTGACTTATTCCCATATTAGCTGCCGTGGGCTCCTCTTTTTGGTTGTTTATTATGTCCACTAGGGAATGAAGCCCCGCGCAAGCGCGGGTTGTTGCAAAATAATTGTGTTTTTGTATATTCGTTGATTTAAATTATGATGGTTTATTATTTATTTTTAGTGGTTACGTTTTGAGTTAATCTAATTATTCACATTAAGGATGTTCAATATGACTTTTAAAAAATGTTAACTGTATACTTCATCTCTGGTTCTTTTTTCTAAATTTAACATTTTAAATATTTCACTTATTCAGTTTTATTGGACTATAATTTAACATTAAGTTTGAAGAAAAAAAGTTTAAAACATGGTATAGAATCACATTTTGACTCGAAATATGGTAAAATATATATTTATTTTTCTGTAGATTAGCGTTTGATCAAGATGATCGTTGATTCTTATATACAATTTTATATTTGTAAATTTAAATTATACTTTTAAAACAAACATGTCATAATCCTTAAAATTTACATTTCTTGCTTCTAACTTCTTATTCGCTTTCAACTGTATTATCTAAATGATATTTTATAACTCTTAACACATTATAATAAAAAATAATCCTCTATATAAATTTTGATCAATAAGGTAACTATATACTATTTAATAAAAAAATATCATTTTCTTTCTCTAATTGATACTACAATTTCTGTTAAATTTTGATACCAAGTTATTACATACTTTATATTTTTAATTATTTTTGTGTATTTTTCTTAATTTATTTTATGTATTTCTTTGGATTATATGTAAAGAAATATGAATAGTCATATATTAAATTTCTTAAATACAATTTAATGATTTTTTGCTGATGTGGATAGGCTAGATGGAGAGAGCACTCTCCTATTATATATATAAGATATGTCTCACACAATCCAAACAAATTTGTCATTTAAGATCCATTCTCTTGTGGTAGTACAAAGGAGTTGGTTGTGCTTAGGCCCCATGTTTAAAACCCATTTTAGGACGGTGGAGTATTTTGCACTACCACAGTTTTTTAAGAAAGAAAAAAAAAATTATTTTGCTTAAATGGTTCATAGACGTTTATTACTGAGGGGACTCCATGCATAATTTATTATTTTGTGTGATATTTAGGGAGCACATACGCGTAGTCTCAATACTTTGTACATGCAACACAAACTCTTTAACATTAATCACTGCGGTTTGGCTTGAGACACTCTCAGATTATTTTCCAAGAAGACAATGGTGGAGTGTCAGAGTTCTTGTAGGTGGGCACAATGGAAGGGTATCTTTCTCCTTTCACAGAACCTGGTTGAGCAATGGTCTCGAGCTCAGCCATCTCTTCGGGAGTGAGGTTCACCGACAAAGCTCCAATGTTCTGGTTAAGGTTCTCGATCTTAGTGGTTCCTGGAATAGGGCAAACATCGTCTCCCTGGTGGTGAACCCACGCCAGTGCTAGTTGTGCGGGAGTGCAACCTTTCTTCTCTGAGATTGCAAGAACCTTCTCGTAAACAATCTTGTTGTGGTCTAAGTTTTCTTGCTGGAATCTTGGTAGAGTCTACAGTAAAGAACAAACAAATGAGCAAGTTAATCCACAACTTCTCTAAGGTCTATCATCAGTCAAGTGTTTGAATGCAAGAAAAACAGTAATTGCCTTTCTGAAGTCATTATTGTCAAAATTCTCAACAATCTTGGGTCCTGATGCAAGGAACCCTTTTCCTAGAGGGCTATAAACTACAATTCCAATCCCAAGCTCCCTAGAGAGATCACAAGACACAATAAATGATGGATTAAACATGTAAATGAAGGGGAAAGTTATGGCTGATTTTGATTCCTCATACCTGCAAGTAGGAATGATATCTTCTTCAACTTCTCTTGACCATAAGGACCATTCTAGTTGCACAGCGGTTATCGGGTGAACCGCATGCGCTCTTCTAATAGTTGAGGCAGAGGCTTCAGACAAACCAATGTACTTTATCTTACCGTCTTCCACTAGCTTCTTCAATTCTCCCATCTTTGAAAACAGATTCACCCAAACAATAAGTTCAACAAAGAAGAAGAGCGAAAAAAAAAATCAGCAAAAGAATACTCTATATTAAGGCCACACAGAGCATAACACCTCTCATGAATAAGCTATAACCATCACAAGCATATCCAAACTGTTTCCTTATGACTTATTGTTAAGTTTAATGAATATCGAACTTAAAACCAATTGACAATGAGAGGAATGGCCCAGATCCATTATATATTTTATTATTCAAGGTCCATTTTATTGTCGATGTGGGACATATCTTACACTCTCTCTAGAGATTTAAGGCATCATGATCTATTCGCCTCTACTTTATCCCTAATACCTATTTACTCATCAGATTTTTGGCTTTATGAGAATTATCAGTAACATTGAAAACAAGTGGAAGTAAGATTCAAACCAAGAAGAAGCCATACCGTGACTTCGATTGGAACAGTGGTATCAATACGATGCTGGTAATAAAGATCAATGGAGGCAACACCAAGTCTCCTCAAGCTAGCCTCACAAGCAGACCTCACATACTTTGGATCTCCCTTGACTCCAAATTTTCCATCCTCAGAAGCAATGATCCCAAACTTCGTAGCTAATTCCACTTTCTCCCTAAACCCATCTTTCAAAGCCTTCACACCAAAACAAAAATAAAATAAATAAAAATCCAGTGCTCCATTATTAATATGAACCCCCAATTTTCGCCTATATATAAACCCAAAAATATTTCTCACAAGATAGTAAATCGGAAATTGTCGAACCTTGTTGAGGAGCAACTCGCTGGTCTCAGGACCATAGTAGTCGGATGTGTCGAGGAAAGTGATACCGGAGTTAATAGCGTGGTGGAGAAGAGCGATCGCATCAGTTTCCGACTTGGGAGCACCGTAGAAGGAGGAGATGCTCATGCAACCAAGGCCTTGCGCTGATACTTCAAGGCCTTGGCTTCCAAGTTTCATCCTCTTCACTCTGCAAGATTCCGCCATGGATTTCTCTCTCTCTCTCTCTCTCTTTGAGTGGAGAAGGAAGTGGTGAAATGTAATCTGATGATGGAAAAAGAAGTCGTGTGTCGCTTTTCTTCTCTAGTTGGTGCATTTTATTTTTTCCTCTACGATTATTGGGATGTGTGTAATTTTCCTAAAGTTAAAAGCGACAAAAAAAAGTGATTGGATAGCTGCCGACAAGAAAAAAAAATGACTGATTGATAGCTAAAATATTCAATTCCGATATTAAAAAAGCTCTGAGTTTGATTCGGTTTTGAATCGTTAGTTTATTTTTGGCGGCAGCTTTTAGTCAGTCAAAATGCAATAACGACGTCGTTCTTCTCTATCTCGAAAACCAGCTTCACTAAATTTAAACCTGAACCGGTCTATCTCCTGGTTTAGCTCAATTCCTGTCCAATCGAACCCTCCAGACACAGCAGAAACTTCTCCCTGAGCCAGAGTCTTTCCTGGAGAAGCTCTTTCTATCTCGAGCAAAGGTCAAAGCCTCTCTCTCAGGCAGAGTCTTTCGAAAACTAGACCAAACTCTACACAAGTCAAGGATATAAAGCATAAATCAAGCGGCATTATACAATGTACTCTCAAGTCTCACAAATCGAGTTTAAAATGTGAGGTTTATAACAATATAGGGAACTTTGATTGAAGTTTTTACTTGGGGAACTCTATTCATTATTTAAGGAGTTAACACTGACATTCATTACTTTGATCTCGCTGACAGAAGTTTAGACTGCTTCAATGTCATGCACCACCAGAGAAACTCAGAGTTTCCAAGAAGACAATGGTGGAGTGTCTGAGTTCTTGAAACTAGCCAATGCCATCATGTGACCGTGTCTCTCTCCTTTCACAAAACCTGGTTGAGCAATGGCCTCGAGCTCAGTCATCTCTTCAGGAGTGAGTTTCACCGATAAAGCTCCAATGTTCTGGTTGAGGTTTTCGATCTTGGTGGTTCCCGGGATGGGGCAAACATCATCTCCCTGGTGATGAACCCATGCGAGGGCTAGTTGTGCAGGAGTGCATCCTTTCTTCTCAGAGATTGCACAAACCTTCTCGTAAACAATCTTGTTGTGGTCTAAGTTTTCTTGCTGGAATCTTGGTAGAGTCTGCAATCAAAGAACACACAAATGAGCAAATATAATACAGTCACATCATAAGATTCATCAATCAAATTCATTTGTACTTGCCTTTCTGAAGTCATTATCGTCTAGCTTCTCAACAAGCTTAGGTCCTGATGCAAAGAAGCCTCTTCCCAGAGGACTATAAGCAACAATTCCAATCCCAAGTTCTCTAAAGAAGGAATAAGGAAGATGATGTTACATGATTGATATGGATAATGCATCAAGAACAATACGAGCAAATCTGCATTGACTCATTCCCTTACCTGCAGGTCGGTATGATCTCTTCTTCAACGTCTCTCGTCCACAAGGACCATTCTATCTGCACAGCGGTTATTGGATGAACAGCATGCGCTCTTCTGATGGTTGAAGCAGAGGCTTCAGACAAACCAACGTACTTTATTTTACCTTCTTCAACTAGCTTCTTGAGCTCTCCCATCTTGGAAGTGACAAACAACACAAAATTTATTTAAGAACAGCAAAAGGTATAGTCTTTATAACAAGGTCATGAACTGTAGCTCACCAATTAGAGCTCAGAACAAACCCTAATGGATAAGCTAGCAATTTCACAAAGAGTGACCCCAAGCACAAACCAATAAACCATCATCCTAAACACTATTTTCATTTCAGCACTCTTGAAGAGTTGAAGTAGTGATCTATAGTAACTTCCAATTTCATTTGAGAGTAAGAGAGCTTACAGTGATTTCAATAGGGACACGAGTATCGATCCGATGCTGATAGTAAAGATCAATGCTTTTTACATCTAGACGCTTCAAACTAGCTTCACAAGCAGCTCTCACATACAAAGGATCTCCCTTTATCTCTCTCTTTCCCTCTGCAAAGCTGATTCCGAATTTACTCGCAAGCTCCACTTTCTCCCTCAACCCATCATCCTTCAGAGCCTGACAGAATTAAAGCTTCCAAATCATTTTTCCAAAGAATCGGAGTCTAAAGTCGAGATCTTTGTTCGAAGATCGAGCTAAAATGATCAAATCGCAAATGGGGAACTTCAGAATCGAACCTTTCCGAGGAGCAACTCGTTGGTCTCAGGACCGTATATGTCGGAGGTGTCGAGGAAAGTGACGCCGGAGTTAATAGCGTGGTGGAGAAGAGCGACGGCTTCAGTTTCCGGTTTCGGAGCACCGTAGAAGGAGGAGAGGCCCATGCAACCAAGACCTTGCGCCGATACCTCAAGTCCTTGGCTTCCCAGCTTCATCCTCCTCACTCCGCAAGCTTCCGCCATTGATTTTTGTTCACAAACTTCGATCTTTCTCTCTTTGACTGACTCTTTGTAGAGTTTTGAATTGAGTGGAGAGGTTGTTGGGTTGGTGAATGGTGATGAATCATGATGAAAAAAAAAGCTTTTTCTTTTCTCTGCAATAAAAAGGTAATGGAATTTTCCAAAGTCAACAAATTAAGAAATCGTTGACTCCGGTCCGGTTACATTACTTAACCGTATAAACTCTCAGGCGGCTTTAAGGGGATTTCCAAGAAGACAATGGTGGAGTGTCTGAGTTGTTGAAGTTAGGCACCATAGCTGTAACTCTTTCTCCTTTCACAGAATCTGGTTGGCCAATGGTATCAAGCTCAGACATTTCTTGTGTAGTGAGTTTCACTGATAAAGCTCCAATGTTCTGGTTGAGGTTCTCGATCTTTGTTGTTCCTGGGATGGGACAAACATCATCTCCCTGATGATGAATCCACGCCAAGGCTAGTTGTGCAGGAGTGCATCTTTTCTTCTCTGACATTGCACAAACTTTCTCGTAGAGAATCTTGTTGTGGTCTAAGTTTTCTTGTTGGAATCTTGGTAGATTCTACAATAAAGAACACACAAATGAGCAGATAACACTTTGATTGATGAATGATGATTTACCAACTAAGGTTTATCAATCAAAGAAGACATACAAAGCAATATTTACTTGCCTTTCTATAGTCATTCTTGTCTAGTTTATCAAGAAGATTTGGTCCTGATGCGAAGAAGCCTCTTCCTAGAGGACTGTAAGCAACAATCCCAATCCCAAGTTCCCTGATGAAAGCAAAGAGAAGACATTACATGATTCGATATTCTCTAAATAGGAAAAAGTGTAAAACTCTAAAGGACTTCAAGACAGCAAATAAACCATTAGTAATCAGCATTTGCCTTAAGGTAAAAGCTAAGCTTCTAAACTTCATTCTCAAGGAAAGAAAGAGAAGACCTTTACATGATTTTTGATGGATAATGCACCAAGAATAGAGGATGCATACCTGCAGGTAGGAATGATTTCTTCTTCCACGTCTCTCGTCCACAAGGACCACTCTAACTGCACAGCGGTTATCGGATGAACAGCATGTGCTCTTCTGATAGTTGAGGCAGAGGCTTCAGACAAACCAATGTAATTTATCTTACCTTCTTCCACTAGCTTCTTGAGCTCTCCCATCTTAGAATTCACAATCAATAAAATAATTGTTAAGAACAGCAAAAAGGTATCGTCTTTCTATCAAGGTCATGAACTGTTGGACACCAATTAGAGCTTAGAAGCAAGAGAAAGCAAAAGGTTCCGGCTTTCTATCAAGATCAGTCAAAGATCAATTCACCAGACATTGGCTCTTAATGAATAAGCCAGAAATTACAGAAAGAGTGACACAAAGTGTAAAACATTATCAAAAGTCACATTCTTTGACTCTATTACTTAGAACAAATCACAAGCCAAAGAAGTGATGCTCCTCACTGAACTAGTAACTTCCACTAAAAATTGAAAACCATTAGCATGAAGTAGAATTGAGAAAAAAGGCTTACTTACAGTGATTTCGATAGGAACACGAGTATCAATCCGATGCTGATAATAAAGGTCAATGCTTTCCACATCTAGCCGCTTCAAACTAGCCTCACAAGCAGCTCTCACATACAAAGGATCTCCCTTTATCTCTCTCTTTCCCTCTGCGTAAATGATTCCGAATTTCGTCGCAAGCTCTGCTTTTTCCCTCAACCCATTATCCTTCAGAGCCTGAATACAAGTTCAAAATTGCAACAACTGAATCATAATTGCAGATAACGAAGCTTGTAGAATCTATAAAGTTGTTCTCTTTTTTGCTCAAAAGCGAAAAGAACTCAACAAAATAGCGAAAATCAAGCAATCGCAGGTGGGGAATTATCGAAAAATCGAACCTTTCCGAGGAGCAATTCGTTGGTGCCAGGACCGTAGCTGTTGGCGGTGTCAAGGAAAGTGACGCCGGAGGCAATGGCGTGATGAAGAAGAGCGATGGAGTCAGTTTTCGGCTCCGGGATGTTGAAGAAGGAGGAGAGGCTCATGCAACCAAGGCCTTGCGCCGATACTTCAAGGCCTTGGCTTCCCAGCTTCATCCTTCTCACTCCGCAAGCTTCCGCCATTGATTCCGCTCAGCTCACAACTTGTCTCTGTGATTCTTGTAGAGTTGTAAACTGAGTGGAGTTGGACTAGAGAGTGGTGAAGTGGTGATGATGAATACTAATCTATGAACCAAAAATTAGTATTTGTATTGCCAAAATATTAAGCTTAATATTTGATATTTTTTTAACATTTTCATTTTTGCAACATAAATGGTAAAAAATTGAAATATAGTTTTCTTCTAAAGTTGCAACTTTTTAAAATATTAAATTTATTTAGTGAATTTCAGTATAGTTTCTCTCATATCTATTTGTTTGTTCACTGTATTTTTTTGCTATTGTTACTGTTGTGAACAAAAAAGTTTGTTTCATAGCAAAGAAACTTCTTAAAAGTAGCACAAAACAAAAGTGGAATTTCACAATTAGCAAAAACAATATATAAGGTTTTTTGTAGCTGTAACAGATCTTTGAATATTTGGTCACAATGTTTTGAAACGTATATTGAAGTTTTCATTTGAGGAACTCTCTATATACAAGAGTTATTCTTCAAGGCATTAACAATGATATTTGGGGTAATCTACTCTCGAAGACTACGCAGCACATTTTATTACTTTGATCTGGCTGAAGTAGTCTTATTACGTTAGTGTCATGCACCACGTTAGTGTTCTTGAAAGTGGGCATGTTGTTATCATATCATAAAAGAGTACATATTTCAAATCATTAAAAATTAGTGTAGACTTCAAATTATTAATAAAATTTAGGGTATACAATAATGTTCTCATAAAAGAAAAAAAAAACACAAAAAAAAGGTGGGTTTAGGTTTAGCCGTTTAGGACACGGCAAGAAGATTGTTCAAAGACATGAGACACTCAATGTGTTCGGGAAAATAATCAAATATTAACTTCTTATCGTCGATTCCTTCGTATTCGACTTTTCTTACGCTACCTTTCTTGAGATCGTAATTGTTAGCATACATTGGCTCTTCCGATGACCACGTTGGTAAGTAAATCAACTCACCATCAGCAGTTTCACCACTCAATAATAAATAGAATAATCTGGCCACCGTAACGATTTCAAATGGCAAAACGGATTCTTCCTGCAACCATTCATGTTTCTCAGCATCCTCTAAAACCCATAAGTTGATCAGTTCATTATCTTGAATAGTAAACCAAGCTAACCTTCCCATGTGGCTTATAAAACCAACATCGATTTCGCTGAAATGCAGTCTCTGAATTTGATTTACCACTATCTTTGGTGTTTGGATCACTTTAAACTTTTCGGACCTCACATCGAAGCTCACTACAGTATCTTGAGCTGAGTAATAATAGACAACTCCTTTGATGCATCTCCAAATTCTCATGGTGGGATGAATAAGGCTAGGGCTGTTTTGGAGTGTTCTCCAAGTCTCTCCAGCTCCCACTGTAAAAATTTGAGCCTCTTGGCCATTTAGTGACATGCTCAAAACTTTGTATTCACCACCGATTGGATCGTATCCCAACATGGTTATGAAGGGTCTGGAGAGTTTAGCCTCCGGTAAAGTGACATGTTGTCTCAAGGTAGGGTTCCAAATTATGAAACTCTCAAAACTTTGAAAGGAAATCAAACCGTTGACGGATTGAGGAATATCACAGCTGTTCTCACTAAGAGGGAGCATCATCTGATATTCTTCGACCCGAATTTGAGGATAGTCGAGACGATACGGCAATGAGTAGACCAAGACACGCTCGTCCTCTTCTTTCTTGACGGCCAGAAGACAAGGCCGTGCCAAAGAGCGAACGGCAAAAGACTTGACGAAGTGGGGACTAGTGATCGTAGACGACCAGAGCTTTGACACGCAAGGAAACCTTCCAATGGATTTCGCCGGAAGTCTCAACAGTATTTCCATAGCTAGGTCAAGAGGAATCAATGAAGATTCAGTTCTATCTTCTGCGGTTTCCACGCTTAGTGTATATCTCTTTCTAGTAATGTTCCTCCTACACGCCACATATATATATGGTTTACTTTTCCTTTGGTAAAAATAAAACAAGTTTGCATTCTTCTCGTTATCAACTCCATGCACACATATAAATACCTAATAGTACAAAATAGCTTGGGAATCAAGTTTTCTTTTCTCAACGAAAATAAAATGGAATTTGTTAACAAAATATTTTTGTATGAATTACGGAAATTTTCCAAAGTCAAATTTCGGTTTCCAAATTTAATTCTAAGTCAGATAAGTTCGACATAACTTTCCAAAGTTGTGAATTTAATAACAAAAAAATGAGCAAGTTTAATTCTGTTTTTAGTCGTTTAAAATTCTTTATTTATTTGTAATGTTTATTTAAATTGAGTTAAGGCAAGCTAGCTCTATAAATTCTAATCACTTTGAGAATCAGCGAACAACAAAAAGCCCTAACCCTAATAATCTTTCTTCAGATATGACAAACAGTATAATCGTCCGATATGGAGACTGCTTCCATTGCATCAAGTAGACTTTTTATGTTTTCATCATCAATCGAAAAAGGAACAAAGTAAGAAACATAACACATCTTAATTGCATAAAACTTAACGAGTGATCACTTGTTATTTGCGAGCATCTACTTTCTTGGCGTCTCTCGCTGCTTTTTCCTCTTCTCGCTTCTTGGCAGCTTCTTCTCTCTGTTGGCGAATCAGAGCCAAACGATCCAAATCCTTTCTTGCTTGTTCGGTTTTGCCTTGCTCCTGCAACCTCATGTATCGCTCACGAGCTCTCTGCTTCTCTAGCTCCTCTCTTTCGCGCCTTGAGAGCTCAGTGGTCTTTATAGCATCAAGGTCTTTAGCTTTCAAGGTCTTTGGTTTTGCCCTGTTAGGGTTTTCAACTTCGATAAGAGCTTCATGACCTTTCTTCTTCACATCACACTCATCTTCGGATTCTTCTTCAGATTCCTCCTCATACTCCTCTTCGATATCCTCTTCATATTCAGCTTCTTTCTTCTTGAAAGACTTAGGACGTGCAGCAGAAGTGCCAGCAAGTATCTCAGCTGCACTGGAGAATACGCGTTCGCGTGTGGGCTTCCCCTTGAACTTGCCTCTTCCCATTGTTTCAAATTCCGAGAGAGAACAATTAAAAAATTATAGAAGAAAAACGAAACCAGAGAATTGGATTCTTTTGTAGTGGAGGATCTCGTCCTCTCTTCCGGTGATATATATAGAAACGAAAACCCTAAAAGCCACGAATATAAAATGGAATTTATTAACAAAAAAAGGAAAGTTATGAATTACGGAAAACTTCCAAAGTTAAATTTCGGTTTTTCCAAATTAAACTTTAGTCACAATTCTACATAATTTTCCCAAGTTGTGAATTTATTAACAAAAAAGAAAAGAAAAAAAGCGACCAAGTTTGATTCTGTTTTTAGTCGGTTAAATTTCTTTATTTATTTGTAATGTTTATTTAAATTGAGTTAGGCAAGCTAGCTCTATAAAATCTAATCAATTTGAGAATCAGTGAACCAAAAAAAAACCCTAACCCTAAATGGTGGACTAGAGAGTGGTGAAGTGGTGATGATGAATACTAATTTATGAACCAAAAATTAGTATTTGTATTGCAAAAGTAAATGAGCTTAATATTTGATTTTTTTTGTTAACATTTTCATTTTTGCAACATAAATTGTAAACATTGAAATATAATTTTCTTCTAACGTTGCAACTATTTGCAATATAAATGAAATACCTAATACAAAATAGCTTGGGAATCAAGTTTTCTTTTCTCAACGAAAATAAAATGGAATTTATTAACAAAATATTTTTGTATGAATTACGGAAATTTTCCACAGTTAATTTTCGGTTTCCAAATTAAACTTCCAGTCACATAAGTTTTACATAATTTTCCAAAGTTGTGAATTTATTAACAAAAACAAAAAACCGACCAAGTTTGATTCTGTTTTTAGTCGGTTAAATTTCTTTATTTATTTTTAATGTTTATTTAAATTGAGTTAGGCAAGCTAGCTCTATAAAACCCAATCACTTTGAGAATCAGTGAACCAAAAATAAAAACCCTAACCCTAATAATCTTTCTTCGGATATCACAAACACTCTAATCGTCCGATATGGAGACTGCTTCCATTTTCTCAAGTAGTCATCCGCCGTCTTCTCCTCCGATGAGGTTCGAAGAGGTTGTAAAGAGATTCCAGACTTTTAGAAACATCGCTACTGAGGAACCCATTGAAGAGGAAAAGCTAAGGACCCTTCTCGCTAACAAGGCTTCTCCGATTTGCTACGACCGGTTCGAACCATCAGGAAGGATGCACATCGCTCAGGGACTGATGAAAGTCATCAACGTCAACAAACTGACCTCATCTGGTTTCCGTGTGAAAATCGTGATCGCCGATTGCTTCACTCAGCTGAACAACAAACGCGGCGGCGACTTGAAGAAAGCCAGAGTCGTTGGTGAGTACTTTAAAGAGATATGTAAAGCCGTTGGGATGATGAACAACAAAGTAGAGTTTCTGTGGTCGTCGGAGGTAACCAATGCTAAGCCGGACAAGTACTGGCCTCTTGTGATTGACATTGCTCGCATTTACAAGGTACGAGATGCTCAGACCGATGAGCTGAGTACTCCTGAGACCGATAAGCCGAGTACTCCTGAGACCGATAAGCTGACCGATAAGCTGAGTACTCCTGAGACCAATAAGCTGACCGATAAGCCGAGTACTCCTGAGACCGATAAGCTGACCGATAAGCTGAGTACTGCTGAGACCGATAAGCTGAGTACTCCTGAGACCGATAAGCCGAGTACTGCTGAGGCTCTCTACCCATGCGTGCAGTGTGCAGATATCTTGTTCCTCGAGGCTGATATTTGCTTGCTTGGGATGGATCAAAGAGAAGTGAACAAGCTAGCGAGAAACTACTATGAAGACAAGACACCGGTAATCTTGTCGCAGCATATGCTTCCTGGTCTCAAACAAGGAGAAGAGAGCATGTCCAAGAGTGATCTTGCCATCTTCATGGAAGATGAGGAGGCTCAAGTTAACGTGAAGATCAAGAAAGCCTACTGTCCTCCGAAGATTGTGGAAGGCAATCCATGCCTCGAGTACGTTGAACACATCGTCTTGCCGTGGTTTGACGAGTTTGCGGTTGAGCGGAGGGAGGAACACGGCGGTGACAAGACGTTCAAAAGGATTGAAGAGATTGTTGCGGATTACGAGAGTGGAGAGTTGCATCCTGAGGATCTGAAGAAAGGTCTGACGAAGGCGTTGAATAGGATTCTGCAACCTGTTCGTGATCATTTCAAAACGGATGCTCACGCCAAGAGTCTGCTTAGACAGATCAAGGCTTACAAGAAATAGAGAGCAGCAAGGGTTTTAGTCTTACTTTGTGTGTTTATTGTTTCAGCAAATCATTTTCTCTTAATTACTTTATTAAAACTTAATTAGTATTATTTCCAAAAGATTATCATGCAACACAACAACTTCAACGTTATTATTACCTCGTATTGGGCTGTCATAAGCTCTCAAACGGTATTAAGCTTTCCAAGAAGATAATGGTGGAGTGTCAGAGTTCTTGAAGGTGGGAACCATGGCGGTGTATCTTTCTCCTTTCACAGACTCTGCTTGGCCAATGGTCTCGAGCTCAGTCATCTCTTCGGGAGTGAGTTTCACCGATAAAGCTCCGATGTTCTGGTTGAGGTTTTCGATCTTTGTGGTTCCAGGGATGGGACAAACATCATCTCCCTGGTGATGAACCCATGCGAGAGCTAGTTGTGCAGGTGTGCATCCTTTCTTCTCTGACATTGCACAAACTTTCTCGTAGAGAGTCTTGTTGTGGTCTAAGTTCTCTTGTTGGAATCTTGGTAGAGTCTGCAATCAAAGAAAACAGAGTTGAGGATAGATAATAGTCACTGATGAATGCAAATAACAGTTAGTAGTTGCCTTTCTGAAGTCATCATTGTCCAGCTTCTCAACAAGCTTGGGTCCTGTTGCAAAGAAGCCTCTTCCTAGTGGACTATAAGCTACAATCCCAATCCCAAGTTCCCTGATGAAAGAAAAAGACAAGATCAAGTCACATAGCTGATGAATAATGCACCAAGAAAAGAGGATGGAATCTTGAATCTTGATACCTGCAGGTAGGAATGATTTCTTCTTCCACGTCTCTCGTCCACAAGGACCATTCTAACTGCACGGCGGTTATCGGATGAACAGCATGCGCTCTTCTGATGGTTGAGGCAGAGGCTTCAGATAAACCAATGTACTTTATCTTACCCTCTTCCACTAGCTTCTTGAGCTCTCCCATCTTGGTACCAGCATACAAAACAAATTTACAAATTCAGCAAAAGCTGTACCAGTTTTCTTCTAAAGATCAGGAAGTGTGGCTGATCATAACTCATAAGCAACGGCAAATGAGTCTAATTTCACAAAACAAGAAGCTAGCAGTGTCACAAACAGAGGAAACAATGTAAAGCAAGCCCAAAATCTACTTCCTTAGCCAAAGACTAACCAACTTGGAAACTTTGAAACCATGGCATGAAGGAGGATTTGCAGGAGGAGGTCTTACAGTGATTTCGATAGGGACACGAGTATCCACACGATGCTGATAATAGAGATCAATGCATTCCACATCTAGCCGCTTTAAACTCGCCTCACAAGCAGATCTCACATAAGCAGGATCTCCTCTTACTTCTCTCTTTCCCTCTGCAAAAGTGGCTCCAAATTTGGTCGCAAGCTCCACTTTCTTCCTCACTTTATCATCATCCTTCAGAGCCTATAGCCAAAAAAAATTCAACATCTCAACAATGCAAAATCATTTCTACAATACGTGAATGCTAATGTCAATTTCCAATTTCAGCTTGTTGTTCTTCGTTTCTCACCAACGTATAACGATCAATCCAAAATCAAGCATCTAAATTGAGCGGAAATGAAACAGATCATGATTATATTGCAGATCGGGAATTTTCGAAATTCGAACCTTGCCGATGAGCAATTCGTTGGTCTGAGGGCCGTATACATCGGAGGTATCAAGGAAAGTGACGCCGGAATCAATTGCGTGGTGGAGGAGAGCGATGGCTTCAGTTTCCGGCTTGGAAGGACCGTAGAAAGCGGAAATGCCCATGCAACCGAGACCTTGCGCCGATACCTCAAGGCCTTGGCTTCCCAGCTTCATCTTCCTCACTCCGAAATTCGCCATGGATTTTTCTCTCACACCTCTCTTTCTCTCTCTCTCTCTCTCGATCGATCGAGTTTTGATTCGTTCTCTGAAATTGGTTACTGTTGTACACTTGTTTTAGTGATGATGATGATGAAGAAAATAGCCGGAGAGTAAATAACGGTTTAAAATTTGGTTTACTATCCAATTCGATCAATAACTCAAACCGATCTGAGTAACCGAAATATTTGGTTTGGGAATTTCATTTAGCCAATTAACCGGTTCTCTTTTCAGGTTTTCTGTTCTGTTTGCAACTTGCAACACAAGTAAACTCATTACAACATAAACTTGTTCATTGGCTCTTTCTTATTGTAAACATGTCCACAGACAGCACACACACACACACACAAACATATAGATTCTGGCCAATGCCTTAATCGCGTTTACACTCAAACCAGTTACCAAACAGATAATAAACTCAGGAGATGAGACAAAGAAAGTTCTTCTCCAAAGATGTGTGTTTTATGTTGGTTTCCAAGAAGATAATGGTGGAGTCTCCGAGTCCTTATAAGTAGCCATGTTGTTATCATACCGTTCACCTTTAACAAGATCCGGTCGAGCAATGGCTTCAAGCTCAGCCATCTCTTCAGTAGTGAGCTTCACGGCTAAAGCTCCAATGTTCTGGTTTAGGTTTTCGATCTTGGAAGTTCCTGGAATGGGACACACATCATCTCCTTGGTGATGAACCCAAGCCAGAGCCAGTTGCGCAGGAGTGCAGCTTTTCTTTGTCGCCATCGCTAGAACTTTCTCGTAGAGAATCTTGTTGTGGTCTAGATTCTCTTGTTGGAATCTTGGTAGATCCTGTGACACGGCAATATCATCAAATCTTGAAATGTGCTCCAAACAGCTCAAGGAAGTGAATCAATGATGTAAAACTTGCCTTTCGATAATCATCTTTGTCAAGTTTCTCAACTAGCTTAGGTCCTGATGCAAAGAAGCCTCTTCCTAGAGGGCTATAAGCTACAATACCAATCCCAAGCTCCCTAGAGAGATCACAAGAGACATGAATTAATATATGTAAATGGAGAGGAAAGTTAGGGTTGATTCTGATTCCTCTTGATACCTGCAAGTAGGAATGATATCTTCTTCAACGTCTCTTGACCATAAGGACCATTCTATCTGCACAGCGGTTATCGGATGAACAGCATGTGCTCTTCTAATTGTTGAAGCTGAAGCTTCAGACAAACCAATATACTTTATCTTACCTTCTTCCACAAGTTTCTTCAGTTCTCTTATCTTTGAAAAAAAAACATTCACACAAACCAGCACAAGAAAAAGAGCACTGTATGAGATTTATCAGTAGCATTGAGGAAAAGTTGGAGTATAATTCAAACTAAGAAGAAACCGTACCGTGACTTCGATGGGAACAGTGGTATCAATACGATGCTGGTAATAAAGATCAATGGAGGTAACACCAAGACGCCTTAAGCTTGCCTCACAAGCAAACCTCACATACTCTGGATCTCCCCTGATACCAAATTTTCCATCTTCAGAAGAAGCAGTGATCCCAAATTTTGTAGCTAATTCCACTTTCTCCCTCAAACCGTCTTTCAAAGCCTGCCATGAAAATATCAAACAGCTCCAGTTATGAATCTCAAACCCTAAAATCATAGCCTAAAACCCTAAATCCTAAAATCAGATCAGTGACTAAGTTTATACCTTGCCTAGGAGCAGCTCGTTTGTCTCAGGTCCATAGATGTCGGAGGTGTCTAGGAATGTGACGCCGGCGTTAATGGCGTGACGGAGGAGAGCGACGGCGTTGGTCGCAGGAGTTGGAGCGCCGTAGAAGGCGGAGAGACCCATACAACCAAGTCCCTGAGCTGAAACCTCAAGGCCTTGGCTCCCAAGCTTTATCCTCCGTACTCTGCAAGCTTCCTCCATTTGTGAATCAAATTGTTCTCCAAAATTATCTAAAATGGGTTTTGTGGGATTCAGGAGGAGATTGTAGTGGGATATATAAGAGTGGAGTGTATAAAGCAATGTTTTTAGAGTTTTAAATTAGTAAAAAAAATGCAGCCGTTGACGTCATTGATGATTCACAACACAGCACGCCACTCACTAATTTCCAACATTTTTTATAGTTTTAGAATTTCAAAAAAAATGGACTCCTACAAAAGAACACAGTAGCTATAATCATCATTAGTTAGCATTAGAAATTCATTTGTTCTTTTTCTTTTTTGAAAAAATATACATTTAGGATAAGGCAATAATAACTAGATAAGATGATTCACAATCCCATTATCAAATTAAAATGTTATACTTTTCAAACACTTTTTGGATATTTTCACTCATTATTATTCAATACTAGTACATTACATTAACTAGACGCAAAGAGATATTCGAATGCTATTTATTAATCCCAAATTATCACTCAAAACACCACTAAAAAACTATTCTAAAAAATCACGTCAAAAATAAAACTCTCTTCAATTCAAACTATAGATAGATCCATACATCCATCAATGCGTCACTACAGCAGAATGCAAAAAGAATTCGGAACGGCAGTCACATCCATCATAAGTATAAACAGATTTAGACCATTCTATACAACCTCGAAGCCTTGTTATACCGTATATCTGAAAGAAGTGAAACGAAATCTCAGCGCACCAAATATCCGTTTTACAGTCCTTAGTGTAGTGGCGACCTTGACGGCGATACTCCACCGTCTTCCACCAAACTGTCACTCTTCTTCCACCGGAGTTTGCCACCGAAACAGGACGAGTAGGAAAATATGAAGAGGGGGACAGTTTTTCAAGTCCCTCAACAACACACCACAACGAATATTCATTTTCACGCCAAAATAGTTCACTACCGGAGATATGTATTTCGCGCCACATGTTGGACTCTATCTCTGCCAAGCAAATATCCGGCTTGGAGCTAAGACTCAAACCATTCACCTCGTAAACTTTTCCACCCATTACCAATCTACCTGGAACCACACTCTTCTGAGTGGTGAGATCTAGTGTTGTGGGCGATAACGGTTCCCAAGCTTGTGTCTTTGGATCATAAACCTCACCCCAATGCTTGCTGCAGCCTCCAATCACATAGATCTTACCGTCAATTACTTCCGCCGCTGGTCGTTCTCGAGGTACAATCATGTCAGGTAGGCTACGCCATCGATGAGATTCGAGGAAAAGCATTCTTCTGCTTCTTTTTCCATCTACTAATCCGCCGATTAGATACATCTCTGAACCTATTGAAACGATAGTTGAGGATTCTGGATGTTGATAAGGAAACAAATCAGAGACTGGAAGCAGTTTCTGTCGTTTGGGAATTGGTGCAAGTGCGTACCAGCGAGGTACAATCATGTCAGGATTAGGTTTGTTCTTATTTAGGTCCAAGCATACATAGAGGCATTCCTCGGTTTTTCCCATGCGTGATCGTGTTGCGTCGAGCTCAGCGGATGCGATGAGTGATCGGAAACTCTTGGAGACGAGAGATAAAGTTGGACGATGGATTCTTGAGATACGAGCCAAACAACTGACAACGATTTCGTACGGTAACGACGAGAACGAAGTCGGAGGAGGATGTGATTCTGATGATGATTTCTTCATCTCTTCCATGTTCATGCCTGCGGATGATTTGATTTCTTTTAGGATCACGTTAGGCTTTCGTCTTTATATAGAGAAAAGAAAAAGTTAAACAATAGTGTGTTTGGATTCCGATTCCTTGATGGCCTAGGTTAGGGTTTCTGTCCACTTTATAACTATTACAATGTTTTGTTAACTTACTTGTATTAACGTCCCGTCAAAATGTAAATGTATACTACTTCTTATTTTTTCTAAAATCAAATTCACTAAAATCTTATATCCTAATTCTAAACCGTAAATTAAACAAACCAACCCAAAATTCTAAATTTAAACCATAAACCACAAATTATAAACCATAAACTTTTATTCCAAAATAAAAACATTAAATGAAAATTAGTAAAAGGTATTTAAAAGTCATTCTAAACCCTTATATCTAACCCTTAAATCTAACCCTTACATGAAAATAGAATCTAACACTTAAACATTTTTGTATGATAACATTTTTTTTTTAATGAATATATTTTTGTTAACACCTATAACAAATTTCAAGTAAAATCATATGATAAATCTTAAACTCTAAACCCTAAACGTAATTAATGATTATATATATCTAAAATTTATAATCTACACTAATAAATAATTTCAAAAGTATTCAAACCTAATTTTGGAAAACACAAACCCCAAATCCCTAATCCAAAATCTTAATTTCTAAAACAAAAATCTGAAACCCTATATTATAAATTCATGTTACCCTTCAACTTTACACTCAAACATAAAACCTAAATCCAAAAGATTTAAAATTACTAATAAAATTAGTTATGAGTGAGATATGTCATCAAATGACATTAAAAATAATATTTTGAAAAATTAATATGAGACTACAAAAATGATATTTAAATCCCAATATTTTACATTTCAAATTGCAGAAAAGAGTAGATGGATTCTCATTAGTTAATACTAGGTTTGAAGCCCCGCGCAAGCGCGGGGTTGTTTGCGATAGTTTTTCTGTTTAATTTTATTTATACTCGTTGATTTGAATTATGATGGTTTTGTGTTAACTTTCATGTTTTTGTTATGTTTTGAGTTAACTCAACACAACACTAACACTAAAAAATATGAATAATTTTTTTTATTTTAATTTATTAGGATATTAACACTGCTTTATCTTGAGTTTTCTATTTCTAAAATTTTATCATGTTATAAATATTATGTTTACTTCTATTAGACTGTAAACATGTATATGTATTTGATTGAAGGTTAAAATTTATAAATATGTATATGCATTTGACTGAAGGTTAAAATTTGTAAACATATTCTTGTTTTTCACTACAATTAAATTTACATATAAAACTCCATTTCTATTTGTTTAGAAAAACAAACTAACTCTAACTCTAATGTTTCATTAGCTTTCTATTATCTTAATTAATTTATATTCAACTTTTTAACTTGTAAACACATTATAACATTTTTAAATAGATAAATCCTTTGAATAAAAAGTAAATATATACTATTTGAAGTTAAATATTTCTTTACTCCATCTCTATTTTATATTCCAACTTTTTGATAACTTTTAACATCAAATTATCACATACTTTCTATTAATTAATTTAATTTATTTGTATATTTTTATTAAATATGAATAAATGTAAAGAAATATGAATAGTCATATATTTAATTAAATAATTTAAATACAATTTAATATGTGGACACTCTAGATGGAGAGAGCAACTCTCCTATTATATATAAGATATCTCTAACGCACATAAATTTTCACACTTTTTTTCTTTCTCCTCCTTCCTTTTTTCTTCGAAGGTGTATCTCCTCATCAGTATCTTTAAAACCGGACTGAAAAATGTATGGATCACGGATTAACGCGGTTCAATTATCTTTAGTATAACATGTACTATTTATATTATCGATGTACCATATTATGTTTTGTTTTATTGCTTAATTTACAGCAAACAATTTTTTGAAAAAGGCATTAATTTAATAATTAAAGCCCTAGAAAGATGATGTGTCTTCGTCTTCTCCAAAACACTCGCCGACCATCCCTCTTCCTGTTTTCAAAATCTAAAGTTTTCTGTAAAATACACCAAAAAATTATCATGAAAGCTTCACAAGTTTAAGAACCGCGCTCCATAACGCCGACGGATGGACCGTTGCAGGAGGCATTCTGTCGCAGGAATTCAGAGGTTATGAAAGTGCTTTTGAGGCATCACAACCGATTTGGCGTGGTGTAAATGGTGGCGGCGGTGTTACTGCGATTGATAGTTGTTCTCTGTCGTATGCGAGATTTTTACGTGGAGATCTCTTTCCACTTGGAGAGCTTGGTGATTCCTTTCGTCGGAAAAATGGCTCCATCTAATAATTACACGCCCGATCACCGTCCCCGCTTTTATCGTCGTGGGTCTAGCTTGGTTCTTCCTCTATATTTTTCACGAGAAGCCCCTCAGGATCTTCGACTTCACAATCGATGACGGCGTTGTGGCGGTGCTTCTCGTCAGTCTTTCAATCGCGTGAAGTCGAGAAGGCGGAGAACATGAAAAGTTTTTTTGTGAATTGTTTTTTTAGTCGTTCAAAAAAAATAAAAAAATAAAATGCCATATGACAATTTTGTAGCAAACTTAAAATGCTGATGTGGCAGAAATCTGGAGAGAGTTATCCTCTCATTATAATATAGATTAAGTTGTTTAACAGAATATATCTTTGCCATACGAATAATCAATCGGTGGTTAAAGATGTCTAACAACAGTAGTATAAGGTGCAAGTCATCTTTTTCTTAACTTACGCTCACTTGAGCTGCAAGTCATCATCATGTAGTGAACTAAAATAAACTTTGATTAATATTTTCCATATTCAAATTTCATATAACGTTGCAATACTTAAATCCAATAACTCTCCATAATCCGAAGATTAGTTTCCTCCTGAAAATAAGTTAGACCTCAAACAAATCAGATTTATTGTAACCAAGAAAACAAATATCAGAAAACTCCCATTTACCAATAACTCAGAAACCTAAACAGATCTTTCTATACATAGCGTAATAAGAAATTTAATTAGAAAAAATTTCCCATAATTATTTCTTTCTAGTTTTAAATAAGAAAAAATTTATAATCGAAAAAAAATAATGGCGGGCTGCAACAAAACTCAGCTCTACCTCACGACCATCGCCGTTACCGTGATCATCTTGACGGCGAGCCAAGCCGCGGAAGCGCGTTTCAAGAACCTTTGCAGCCAAACCGCATATCCAGCGTTGTGTCATCCGCTGGTGAAAGGCCCCAACCCGAGACGAGCCACGCACAGCACCATTCGAGCCCTAGAGGCTAAGACGAAACTGACGCTCGCAGACGCTTCGAGGCACAGATTCGCAAACCCACAAGCCGCGGTTTGCTGCGCGACTCTTGCAGACGCGGCTTTCAATCTTGAGAACGCGAGGAAAAGCATCAGGCAACGCAACAAGCTGGCGCTGAAAATGTTTTTGACCGCGGCGGTTTCGGATTACGGCGTTTGCGTCGACGGGTTTATAGAAACGCGTCAGGTTAACGCCGTTCAGAACGCTGTGGACGAGCTGAGGAAGATGGGTACTAACTGCTTAATGCTTGCTCAATTGCTTAGATGATCGAATAAATAAATGAAAATTATTTCCTCAAAAACTAACAGAATATATTGTTCTTGATTATGTAAATCTTGTAGGGTGTTCTTGATCTACATCAATTGTGTAATGTAATTATATTAGAAATTTTAGCCATTTCAAAAATCTGACTTTCTTTGATTCTTAATCAGATTTTAACAGCTTTTTGATGGATTTTTGGTGGTTTATTTTTCCAAAATTTGACGATAATTCAGTACAAACGTATTTTTGCAGAAACTATGATCGAACCACGAAAAAAAAACACATGAAAATAATTTCCCCAACAGAGAATTATTCTTGATTTATGTAGATTTTGTATTAGTTGTGTAACGCAATTATATTAGACGTTTTAGAGGTTCCAAAAATCATACTTTCTTGATTCTCAATATATACTTAACAGATTTTAACAACTTTTTGATGGAATTTTGGTGGTTTCTTTTTCCAAAAATTTGATGATAAATCAGTTAAACGGAATTAACAGAAAAAAATGAAATTTTTGCAGTTACCAAAACATCAAAAGAGGGGATTACAACGTGAGAGAGTCATCTTCTTCTCTCTCGAAACAATTCACAAAAACATGAAAAAAAAACAGAGTTAGCTGAAGTAAAACAGAGACACATACGATTGATTTGCAGATTCTCAATCACATAAATAAGAGTCTAATTTTTATTACCAATAAGAAACAGAGCTTGTGAGATAATAAAAGTGCCACTACAAGACTAATGAAGAAGAAAGAGATAAAGAAACAAACCTCACTCCTCTGAACATATTTCTTTGAGCAGCTTCTTCGTCGCTTCACCAACCTCAACATTCTCCATCTTCAAGCGCCGGTGCATCGCAGGATGACTCTTCCCCGCTGCAGCATACGTTCTAATCAACGACTCAAAGATCTCTGCGCCAATCTTATCCTTCACCTTCTTCAAAACCTCCACCAAACTCTCAGCTCCATTAACATCTCTCTTCTCCTCAAAACCGCTCAATAAACTCCTGACCGTTTCCTGCGACGGTATCCACTTGCCACCGTCTCCTTTCCCGAGTTTAACCGCCTTCGACATACATTCAACCGCTTGAGCCATATCACCGTTCTTCACATAATAGTCCATGAAGATCTCCCATGTCTTAGCATTAAGCTTCCCTCCTCTTCTCGGAGATTTCTCCTTAAGCTCTCTCGCCTTCTCGATGAGACCTTCTTTCGCATAAGCTCCAATCATCACATTCACAACCCTAACGTCATAAGGAGAACAGTTCGCTTGCCACTCCTTGAACAAAGTCTCTGCGCCTGGCAAATCATCAAGATTCACCAGAACTTGTATCATGTTCAGATACGCTACGTTCGTGGTTCTCGGAATCGCCAGCCTCAACGAACGCCAAACCCTGTAAACATCAGCAAGCTTCCCCAATCTTCCATACAAAGTGATGAGAAACTGATACGCCGTGAAATCTCGGTTCGTGTTCTTCAACTCAAGCTCCTGAAGAGCCTTCTCAGCTTTCTCAGTGAGCTTCGCGTCGACGTAGATAGACGCCATGTTGCTGTACGTGGTCCAATCAGGAGCAACTCTCCCATCTCTGTTCATCTCTTCAATAACTCTCTCGACACCGGAGAGATCGTCTTTAGCAGCCAATGCTCTCATCCATACGTTGTACGTGTACGAATCCGGCATTACGTTCTCAGCCTTCATTTCTTGAATCACTCCAGGGACTTTCTCAGGCTGGTCTGTCTTTGTGTAAAGCGTCATGAGGCTGTTGTAAGACATGGCGCTAACTGTGATGTTGAGCTCTTTCATCTTGCTCAGTAAGCCTTCCGCTTTCTCTGTCATCAGCTCCTTGCAGTAGCAGTTTAAGAGAGAGCCGTACGTGAGCTCGGTTTTCGATGTTTCAGGAAGACCGACGAAATAATTCTCTCCGGCGACGATTCCACGAGCTTTGGCTACAAGATCGAGATGGATTGCTTGATCAGGCACCGTCTTGTTCATACCTCTATGTTCCATTACTTCAGAGAGCTGCAAGAAACATTCATCAATACAGTGAGATTCTAGTTTAGTTGCAATGTCACAGCAACTTCAAGATCACACCAACTTCAAGAGAATCTCTTTCTGCTCTTGTACCACAATTGCAAGATAATGAGCATCAAAGTACCATTAAAGAATCTACATTTCTACATGAATTCAACATCTTGAAGCAAATGCTTGTATAATCCGAAATGTAACACCAATTTCAATAGAATCTCTCTCTTTCTCTCTGCTCCTAAAGCAATGTCACACTATTTTCAAGATCACACTAATCTCAGGAGAATCTTTCACTGATTCTATACCAATTGCAAGACAATGAGAATCAAACTACCATAAAAGAATCTACATTTCTACATGAATTCAACATCTTGAAGCAAATGTTTGTATAATCCGAAATGTCACACCAATTTCAAGAGAATCTCCCTCTGCTCCTATACCAATTGCAAGACAATTACCATCACAAACTACCATTTAAAAATCTACATTTCTACATGTACAGTATTCAACATTTTCAGAAGACAAATTCTCAAGCAGTAGTAAAGAGACAGTCATCAACACAGTGAAAATCTAGTTTACAGTTGCAATGTCACATCAATTTCAAAAGAATCTCTCTATCTGATTCTATACCAATTGCAAGATAATGAGCATCAAACTACCATTAAAGAATCTACATTTCTACATGAATTCAACATCTCGAAGCAAATGACTGTATAATCCGAAATGCCACACCAATTTCAAGAGAATCTCTCTCTGCTCCTTTACCAATTTCAAGACAATGAGCATCAAAAACTACCGTTTCAGAATCTACATTTCTACATGTATTCAACCTTTTGAAGCAAATGATTGCATAATCCGAAATGTCACACCAATTTCAAGCTCTCTCTCTCTCTCTATGCTCTTAAAGCAATGTCACACTAATTTCAAGATCATACTAATCTCAGGAGACTCTCTCTCTGCTCCTATACCAATTGCAAGACAATTAGCATCAAAATGTCACAGCAATTTCAAGAGAATCTCTCTCTCTCTCTCTGCTCTTATACCAACAATTGCAAGACAATTAGCATCAAAAACTACCATTTCAGAATCTAAATTTCTACACGTAATCAACATTTTGAAGCAGATGATTGTATAATCCGAAAATTACTGTGATAAATCAGCGAATCGAAGCTGCGATTTTGCAGAAATTAAGATGAAAATTTTCGATTTTGAAAAAAACCTTGAGTGCTGGGTAAAAGAGGCGGCGACTCCGGAGTTTCTTGATCGTATCTCCGACTTCCCATTTGAATACGTGCTTGGTGCCTTTGAGGAACTGATTGAGCTGCTGTTTGACATTGACCTCGTTGCCACCTTCCTTGAAGAGAAGATTGTAAAGCGGTCCTTCGATGTACTTCTTCGTCGACCTCCTCGCGATGTCTCTCGACCGGCTCAGATGTGGCATCGCCATTTTGTTTTTCAGTCGGATCAGTGAAGTGTCTATTGCTCCGATGAGGTTTCTGGTAAAACCCTAGTCACTGTGACATTTCAGGCTCGAGAGTATTTGGAAGAAGAAGAAAATGGATTACGGACTTTTTAATGGGCTTAATGATTCATTTCGTCTGGCCCATATGACTACAAATTTCGGGCCTTAAGACGATTTTAGGGGTGACAAAAGTATGTACAACATTCAATTTTGATTTGTTTATTATCTCATGTATCAAATTAACCCTACAATTAAATCACCAAAAACAAAATAATAACCCTACAATTTATGGAATTGACCATATTTTGAAAATTTATGTATCAAATTCAAATAATTAAGTAGCTTAGCTTATGTCTTTTTTTTTGGCATGCATCAATAGCTTGTATACTTATGAACTAATCTGTTTACCAAGTTGTTAACAACTCACAATTTGAGCTTAAACTCTTATATGACAGGAATGGCTTAAAATTGAAGCTATTTTCTGTTATGATTAAAACCCATACTGTCACTTTCAATTTTCGTTGATGTCTCTTCACGAGTCCGTTTTGTAAGAACTTAGTTACTTAATAAATCCGCCTCTCATACCAAAAAAAAAAAACCCCCCATACCGTCACTTTTTAACATTGGTTTCATTGTTGATTTGGTGCAGATGAAAAATTCTGAAACCTGTGAAGATCTTTATTCCTTTTGTAAAGTTTGTATGTATGACATGAGATGTAAATAAATCAAAATTGAATTTTGTAATAATTCTGAAACCTGTGAAGATCTTTATTCCTATTGCTTACTCTCTCTATCAAGGATTTAAGTTTGTCAACGATGTTTGACTATTACTTCTTTTTATTTTCAGTTCTTCTTTTTGTTTTCAATTTCCTCTTTCAACAAAGAATTCGAGACAACAACTAATACTTGCTTTGCTTTTAGCTTTTAGCTTTTTGCTTTGCTATTTTGGCCTGATGACAAGAATGCCTGAGCGATCAAAGCATCTGAGAGCACTGAAGAACTTAGCGATAGAAACAAGGATAGTTTGCTTTATTTAGTGAAGTCACTAAGGAACTTGAGTCGCTGAACAGTTTTGTTTTTGACTTAGAAAAAAAAAAATGATATGTGAATAACAACACGTTTTTCATCTCAGCGGATGAAACTATTATTACAAATTTTACAAGAAAATATATGCTAAATGAGCTAACAAATTTGCTATATTTATTGGGCAATTCTCAAAAATTGATATTTGTTTTATTCCAAATATAGACTCATAGGGTTTTCTTTTTATAATAACACAAATTAAAAATAAAATGATTCCAAAACTCCTTTTTAATGGAAGAATCCTACAATATATTAAAGACCATACATTTTTGCTGATGTGGCAAGCTCACAGTTTTTTGGACTCATTTTTTAATTATTTAACTAAATTCTTTTTCTCACTCGGTAAAGGACGCGGATCCTTACTCCGGGACGGTTTTTTTTTTAAAAGGCGACAAGTGGCAATATTGAGTCCAACCTCGACGCACTGGGCCTTGCAAAATGTGGAAATTTTATTAGGCTTCAGTATTTAATATCGTTCAGCGTAAATATTTCAGTCCCATCAGATTGCCTTATTCGGAAAAACCGAATTAACGTATCTTCATGACCACGTATATGAAACCTTCCATGAATGTTTTATATTTCGTCACGTTCTTCTTTTCTGGGATACATATAATCAATGCTCATATCAGAGTTTATCAATTATTTCCTAAATTTCATTCCGAATAAACTAAAATTCCTTTCGCATAGTATTCAATAATTACAAAATTATTTGGCGAATATTACTTTCTAAAGTAATGAAATCCGAATAAATTATATGTTTCCAACTCTGATCATTAAAATATTCTCAAAGTGGCTAAACCTAAAGAGCCATAGAATAACCATCCCAGTATTTAAGCTAACCTCCCCACCCCCGAACAAACGTATACCGCATCACCTCATTTCTCTATTTAAGCAAAACTTCTCCATGTTTCCTCCCATCATCCTTCACACGGAGACATTTAGATTTTGGTTATCAAAAACTTTTTGCGAAATGGCAATGATTGTTTATTTCATTGGTGACGTTTCATGGATTTTTTTTTCTCTTTTTTTTTTTTGCAGGTTGGAAATAATTAAGATGCAAAGGGTCATGTTCTTTGCATAATCAGAGCTGTGCAATGATGATGGAAAGTTGAACGACGAAAGGTATCTCTCAGTATATATTCTTTTGTTTATTGTCTTTTAAAGAAATCCAATTGTTTTCTGATTTTTTCCATGGATTGGTATACAATAATCAAAGTGTTACATTAACAGTTTGCAGATATATGGTCGTGCAGAATAATCTTATACATCATGTTGCTTTGATCTGATCAAAACGAAGATCCAGAAGAGCCAAGAGACTATCTAAGACAATAGAGGTAACAACTTAAACATGATTGTTTCTTTTATTATCTTAGTTATCTATAAACTCTTTGATTATTCTAAAAGCCAGAGAATCCTTAGCTTCGAATACACATTCCCTGAAGACACACGGATTTCATCTAAATCCTATCAACTGTTTTGCCATCCCCGAACCGTAAGTCATTTCGTTGACTCGCTTTAACTATCACACAAAAATAACCTTTTTTATGTTAATTATTGTATACAGAATTAGCACTCCAGAGATTAAACAATCATTGCTAATCCAAGGCATAATGTGATGGTGGCTTCAAAAGCCGTCACATTCCTTGATAATCATGACACTGGCTCTACTCAGGTTACTTAAACAATTTCTTATTCCTTTTTCACTCTACATGTTTGCTTTTTTTGTGGTTTTTTTTGTTTTGTTTCCCTTACAAGATCATTTGTTCCCTTCGCACCAGTTTATGTAGATAAAGAAGCTCCTTAAATTAACAATATATAATCTAATTCCTTAGTTTATTAAGATCCCTCCCTAATCCAGGCAATTCATTTGTGTTTATAATCACTTCTACAATTGGGGTATCTCGATTCATGACCAGTTAGGCAGTTAACAGAGCCTCGGGTTAACCTTTTTTTTTCCGTCTCAATATTATTCATTGACTGAGAGGCATTAGGAGATACCACGATATCCGCAGTAGGTCAACAATACGCATTTTTACATGATACGAGTTTATATTATAATATGAATTTGATGAAAGATGTGTCCCATTTATTATGTAAGTCTTATCCCTTTGCGTATAGAATCAGAATTTGATGAAAGATGTGTACGTACGTAATATAGATTTATTCATTCATTATAATTTGATGAAACAGTATATAATAAAGATGAATCAGAATTCATTCATTATAATTTGATGAAACATTATATAATAAAGATGAATCAGAATTCATTCATTATAAGAAATAATATCAAGATGTACGAAAGTAGAAGAGATCAAGATGAAGAAGAGTATATTAGGAAATAGGGTTCAAGCTCAGATTTTCGGAAACAGTACAATATATATGTATTTTGTGTACTATATGTACTATATTTCTTTGTGTCTTTTTGAAGCACAATCTTATAAATGTTCGCAGGTTTGTCTTCTTTTCGTTCCTTATTTTTTGAAGCACAATTTTATTTTTCTGGCAATTTATCTAACAGGTAACAAAATTTCTGAAATTATTGGTGACCTGGAAGTGATCAACGAGATGGTAGAAAAAGATACTGGCTGACGTCAATGTATTAGAGATGATGATGCAAAGTATAGCATTTAGTTGTTGTTTTCTTTCATTCTTTGCTTCTCTATAAAAATGTTGAGATATGGTTACACAAAAATATCATACTATTTCTGCGTAAATGTTTGGAATCATATTTTTGAGAAAAGAATAATTTGAAATCAGTCTTGCAAAAAAGTCATTGATATCTACATCTATAAATTTGTGGATCGGATTTTATTTGGCGTGAACTTTGTGGAATAGTTTGTTTTTTTTTTGTTTAAATCAAATTTTAAACTAAAATTTATGGTCAAAATTTGGTGAATTTGTAATTTTGGTAGATTTGAGGAATCCTATTTTTGGAGAAAATATTTAGAACAAGACTTCTGACGTAAAATAATATTTTTGAGAAATTTGTGATTCTATACTGCACAATTAAACTAATTGCAGAAATTTTATTGACTCACAAATACGGCGGAAAATTTGTTAATCGGATTTTGTTTGACGAGAACATTGCGAAATAGTTTGTAGTGGATCTCTCTATTTGCTTTCTTAATATACAGTAAAACCTCTATAAAACAATAATGTTGGGACTTTGAAATTTTATTATCTTATAGAGTTATTATTTTATCGATAAAACAATAATTATTATTTTATCGATAAAACAATAATTATTATTTTATAGAAATATTCTATCAAAAACAAGAAACTTTATAGACATATATTTTTTCACTTTTTTATTCAAATTTTCCTTATACTTTGTTATTTACATATTTCATGCTCAGAAGTTCAAAATCTAGAAGAAATTATGTCTAATGTTCTTAATGGTGAAGATGAAGTTGAAGATGATGAGGAAAGACATGTGCAAGTAGTTAAGCAATTGTGGCTTCGAGAACTCTTCACAACTTTTGGCTGCAAGTTGAGAATACATCAACAGAAATTGTAGATGCAATAAGAAAAATTCGAGATGAGCTCCAACGGGAATCCAACTTTCAGAAAAGACAAACTACATTGGAGTCATATTTTACTAAATTGTCTTAGATATATATGCCTTAGTTTTATAATTATTATCTTAGGTTATTGTTGGGACTATATTTTTACATAGGAGTTTCAAAAATATTATTGTCTTATCATCTTATCGCATTATGCTATTTTTTACATTGGCCCGAGTTGGGACCGGAGAAAATTATTGTCTTATAGTGTTTATTGTTTTATCGAGTATTGTTTTATAGAGGTTCTACTGTAAATTTTTTAAAAAGTTTAACTATATTTTATTAGCAATATTTCTAAAGGTCTTTTAAATTTATTTAAATTATAATCTTTTGAAAGAATCACGTAATTAATGTACTTTGAAAATAGGAAACAACTTACATATAATAATACGTATAAATAAATAACCAATTATCTATCTATTATTCCAAAACGGAAAAAAACTACAATATTAGTAATCGAGACAATATGCTTATTATTATATTAAAAATATTTATATAGATTGATAAAGAAATAAAGTATATATTAATCTAAAAACAATATAAAAAATGACATATTCATTTGATAATAATTTATTTTAAATACGAAAAATGTTAAAGTTAACTCAATCCCATGCATTAGGCGTGGGTAATCCCCTAGTTCTAAACATAATGTGTTCATATTATGTGTTAGGGTAAGCAAATATCTTCACACAAAAAATTGTGTTACTTTTAGAAAATTAAAATTTACTTTCCTAGCTAGTTTTGAACAAAATCTTGGTTTGTCCATTTAAACGTAATTCTCATATCTATAATGTAAACATTCGTAAAATTTTGACTAGTTTGCTTATATAACAATTTATCTTTCACATAGAACATCTATATATATACAAAAAAAGAATTTCGTTACAGTTTGACTATAACAAGCAAAGTATGTCAAAGTCTTTGAGCTCAAAATATCAAAATATCTTCAATTGACCAATAAGAAAATCTTATCTTCAATTATTCTCTTCATACTCTCTGGTTTGCTCACATCAGTAAACTTCAACTTTCAGATCTCTACCTTTTCTGTAAATGGGGAATTGCGTATCCCTCTCGATATCGTCTGATCAACCGATGAAGAAAGTCTGCCAGTGGCTAGAAGTCCAAGGGAGTTACGTTCACAACCTTAGCAAGAATCTCGGAGCGCTCGAGAGAACCATGGAAGAGCTCAAGGCTAAGCGTGATGATTTATCAAGAAACGTCACAAGAGAGGAGGACAGAGGTCTACAAAGGCTTTCCGAGTTCCAGGTATGGCTTACTAGAGTTGAGACTATCGAAAACAGAGCCAGTGATCTTTTTAGTACTAGAGATGTTCAACTTGAAAGCCTGTGTCTTTATGGGTTTTGCTCTAAGAGTTTAACATCGAGTTATCGTTATGGAAAAGTTGTTTTCTTGACGTTGAAAGAAGTTGAGAAACTCAAAAGTAGGGTTTTTGAAGTGGTTTGTGATCAGCAAGCTCAAACGTGTAAAGTGGAGGAAAGACAACTTCAACCTACAATTGTAGGACAAGAAAGAACGTTGAAAAAGGCATGGAACCATCTCATGGGAGATGAAGTTGGTGTTATGGGTATGTACGGTATGGGAGGAGTAGGAAAAACAACGCTTTTAGCACAGCTCAACAATAGGTTTAGTGAAAAGAGCTGTGGGTTTGATTTTGTGATTTGGGTTGTGGTGTCTAAAGAGTTGCAAGTAGAGAAGATTCAAGATGAAATCGCTCGGAAAGTCGGTGTCCGTGGAGAGGAGTGGAAACAAGAAGAGAAGAGCCAAAAGAGAGATGTTATATACAGTTTCTTAAGGAAAAAGAAGTTTGTGTTGTTTCTAGATGATATATGGGAGAAAGTGGATTTAGTTGAGATTGGAGTCCCGTTTCCAACAGCTCAAAACGGATGTAAAGTAGCATTCACCACTCGTTCTCAGGCTGTTTGTGCGCACATGGGAGTCGAAGAACCAATGGAAGTTAAATGCTTGGAGGAACATGATGCATTTGATTTGTTCCATAAGAAAGTTGGACAGAAAACCCTAGGAAGCGATCCGGAGATCCCCGAACTTGCAAGACAAGTTGCTAAAAGATGTTGTGGCCTCCCATTGGCACTTAATGTGGTAGGCGAGACAATGTCATGCAAAAGGACGAAACAAGAATGGTATCACAAAAAAAAAAAAAATAAAAAAAAAAAACAAAAAAAAAAAAAAAAAAAAAAAAAAAAAAAAAAAAAAAAAAAAAAAAAAATCTAAATAAAAGGAAGAAAAAAAAAAAAAAAAAAAAAAAAAAAAAAAAAAAAAATAAAAAAAAAAAATCAAAAAAAAAAAATGAAAAGGACGAAACAAGAATGGTATCACACAATAGATGTTATGACTTCATATGCTATAGAGTTTTATAGCATGAAAGATAAGATCTTTCCGCTTTTGAAATACAGCTACGATAATCTTGAAGGCGAGCAACTCAAATCTTGTTTGCTATATTGCGCTTTATTCCCCGAGGATGATAAAATTCCTAAAGAAAAGTTGATAGGCTTGTGGATATGTGAAGGGATTATAGATGGAAGTGAAGGTATAGAAAAGGCTGAGAACAAAGGTTATGAGATCATTGGTAGTCTTGTTCGTGCATCATTGTTAATGGAGGTTGATTGGTATAGAACACAATGTGTGTACATGCATGATGTTGTTCGTGAAATGGCCTTGTGGATTGCGACTGATTTGGGGATACAAAAAGAAGCTTTCATAGTACGAGCAAGCGTTGGTTTACATGAAATGCCAAAGGTTGAGGAATGGAACGTTGTGAGAAGGATGTCACTGATGAACAACAAGATTCAACATCTCCATGGTAGTCCTGAATGTCTCAAACTCACAACTTTACTCCTACGAAGAGCGAATTTAGCGAATATCTCTAGTGAATTCTTCAAGTCCATGCCAAGGTTAGCTGTTTTGGATCTATCTTGTAACGGAAATCTTTTTGAGTTGCCTGATTGCATATCGGAACTGGTTTCTTTGCAATATCTCAACTTGTCATATACAAGTATACGCCATTTGCCTAAAGGTGTGAAAGAGTTGAAAAAACTTATTAACTTGGATTTAGAAGAAGCAGATAAGCTTTCAAGTGTTGCTTGGATATCAAGTCTTCATAGTTTAAAAATACTGAATCTATCTCGTGTTGGTTTTACATTGAATTGCGAGGTAGTGGAGGAGTTGAAAACCTTGGAGAATTTAGAAATCTTAACCATAGACTTCAATCTCCCTCCAAGTTTGAAGAAATTTTTGAGCTCCCATAGGTTGCCGTGTTGCACACGAGACCTAACGATCAGAGGTATTGATATGGATGATACATCTGGACTATCACTTCCATTAACAATGAACAAGCTTCGTGAGTTCAACATTCTGTGGAGCAGTATCTCTGAGATCAAGACGGTCCCTCCTCTACACAATCCAAGAAACCTATGCTTCTTGAGCCTCTCCAAAGTGATGATACTGGATTGTAAAGGCCTCAAGGAATTGACGTTTCTGATGTTTGCTCCAAATCTCAGGACTCTTGTTGTTAATATAGCGAACCAGCTAGAAGATATAATAAGCAAAGAGAAAGTTTGTGAAGGTGACAAATCAGGGATGGTTCCGTTTCAAAAGCTTGTTACTCTTGTGTTGGTTGATCTTCCCGAGCTGAAGAGTATCTATTGGAGACATCTACCATTTCCATGTCTAAAGAGATTCGATGTGTTTGGGTGTTCAAAGCTGAAGAAGCTTCCACTCGATTCTCAAAGTGGCATGCACGGTGAAAATGGACTCATCATAAGATACAAAGAGAAAGAATGGATTGAAAATGTGGAATGGGAAGACGAAGCTACCAAGAAATGGTTCTTACATTCAAGCTCACAGGTCTAGCTTCTCCTACTTGATTTTCAAGGTTAATTTTATTCTTTTCGAAATATGAACTGTAATGTACACGAATGTTTGTACAAATCTTAAACCATGGATTGTTTATTCCTAAAGGAGGAAAATTAATAATCAAGAACACAAGCCAAAGTGTGATTTGGAAATGCTTTACTTTTGAATACTTTGTATACTTAAGCCGCAAGTCACATTACGAGACGTGTATGTGATAGGTTTGATCTCTCCAGCTTTGATTACCTATGACGCTCGGAAACTGACAGCTCCATGCAATTTCAGATTGAGACGAACCTAAACGAAACCCCAAAGTATTTCTTAATAATTAATAAAAGAAAACATAGTAAAAAAAATGTCTAATATTCTACTTTTCATTATGGAGATCTGCATAATCCAATACTTATAATTACCAAGGGGAAACAACACCCTTCTCCTTGTTCAGATCAGCTCTGAGATTCAACACCATCTGTTCCAACGACAAAAATTTAGCAGCAAAAGTATCAGATTTTTCCTCATTCTTGTTCAGCGCATCTTTGAGATCCGACACCTCATCTTTGAGATCTGACACCTCATCTTTGAGATCCGACACCGTCTGCTCAAACAACAGAACTTTAGCAGCAGGAGTAACACTTTTGACCTTCTCCTTTTTCAGTTCAGCATTGAGATTCTTGTTTTGTTCCTCGAGTTCTTGGACTCGAGAAACATCAGGATTTGGTTTCTTCCTCTCCAAGGTAACATCAGCAAGCTTTGTCTTCAACCAGTCTAGCTCGAACCCCGCTTCTGTTAGATCGATCAATTCGATCTGTGCGTTGCTTAGGTCAGTTTCCGTTAAGCTATGTGGAGGCTTGTTCAGTAACTCGATGAGATTGAGGAGGAGATTCGTGTATGTTGTCTTCAACGGTTTGCTCTTTGGTCTGAAATTTACAGCAATGTTAGGATGTTCTACGAAAAGCTGATTCGCTGAATAAAGCTGTCACGGAGAGAAAGATGAAACTATATTAACCCTACAAAAGGGAATACAAAGGAAGAAAAACACAACTTTATAATATTAATCATACCTGAGAATACATAACGTTATAACCATTTAAAAAATTGAACGTCTCATTCTCAGTGACATCTCCTTCATCAACAACTTCAACTACTTTTACTTCCACTTTCACTATCAATTTGTTCTTCTCCAGAAACCCTTTTTCTTGAAGCTCTTTAAGAGGTACGGCATTTGGCTTACCCCGTCCTGAGAACTCATAGCAGAACAATTGGCACAACGATTCTGTAAACCAAAACCAGAAAGATTAAACTAAAATTTTGTTCCTCGACAATCATACATATACATACATGTACATCTGATAAGTAAATTACCAGGTACTCTGAAGAGATCTTTGCCAGATTGATTCAACAGAATAAATGAATAACTAGCTCGTCTTTTCCATCCAATTCTCAATGATTCAGTATTCGCAACATGGAGGTAGAGAGACAAGTGATCATCAACAATATATCCTTTATGAACATGAACAAACCTGAAAGAAATAAAAAAGAGAAACATATATATAAATCAAGCTTGGTTATAACCCTAATAACAAAGACGAGTTATTTTGTTGAATCCAGAGGATGAGTTAAGAAAACAAAATCTTTTCGTTTACCATTCGCATCCTCCCCTTGAGAATGTTGGTGATGATATGATAGCTTCCTTCTCGGAGAAATTATCTATCTCAAACGTGAAACTCGTCTGCTCTTGATCCTCCATATCTCTGCGAAACACTTTTCTTTTCTTACTTTGAGCAAAAGACTAGGGTTTGACTGAATTAGGGTTTCGAGCACAACTTCAGAAATATGAGATGTGGAGATGACCGTGAGCATGACCCATGGCCCATGGGTTTACTTTATTCTCTCTTTTTTTTTTTTTTTTTTTTTAAATTATTTTCACCAAGTATGGTCCTTGAGGCTGCTTTAGTTGTTTGCCTTTCCTCAACTTCTTAGGAAAGGAATTTTGGGATATGACTAACATCCGCAAGTGTTCATTTTTTTGGTCCTCATTTCCTTTTCTACCTTATGCTGCTCATATTAGACTATAATTATCAATTTGTTTTTGTTTTTCTCTTTTATTTTTTCTACCTTCTGATTTAAGATATCACCATCTACATATGTTTGAGCTCTTTGTCAAATGAGTCAGGATCTTGTGTTTTTTCGACGCATTTTTGGACATCCTACAAACTCGTGCATGCTTTCATGCTTCTTAGATTCCTATATTAGATTGATGAGAGAAGAACACTTTAGTGTTTGGGAAGAATTGTATTAACTCTCATAATCACAATGGTTACAATGGTTACACTTATATAGAAGACTCATCTAACCTAATCATCTAATTGATAGAATCCCATTATCATAATTACAATATATTCACAATATCAACATTAGTACTATAGATCTTCTAGATCCTTCTACATCCTATGCCCTTCACAATTTTTTGTTTTTTAATATATAAAACAGTTTCCATATGTAAACATCAGATAGTGCATATATATTCATTAGATAACAATCGGTAGTTTCTTTTGAGAAGTCGTGTACCATTACGAAACTGTTACGTTTGGTTGTGCGAATGTAAGATGGTCGAGAACGAGAACAAAGAGAAGTTTTCTAGCATTTGACTCTGTTTCTTCTCTTTCGTCCAAATTTTTCTCTGTCATAACTAATAGAGAAAATTACTCATATTAGCACTCATTCAAAGATGAACTAATAACACTTCCACAAATATGAACAAGCTTCGTGGTTTCAACATCCTTTGGTGCAGACAGTATCTCTAAGATAAAGATCGATGTAGTTTCGTTTGTAATAAGAAATCCAAAAGAAATCATAAAGACAAATTCACAAGAAATATAGCTACTAAAACAAAATATGATCAGCTAAAAGAAAAGTTCCAAACTATCTATTGGAGTCCTTTACCATTTACATGTCTAAAGAGATTCGATGTGTTTGGATGTTCAAAGCTGAAGAAGCTTCCACTCGATTTTCAAAGTGGCATGCACGGTGAAAATGGACTCATCATAAGATACAAAGAGAAAGAATGGATTGAAAATGTGGAATGGGAAGACGAAGATACCAAGAAATGGTTCTTACATTCATGCTCACAGGTCTAGTGTATCCTCTTCTCTTACTTGATTTTCAAGGTTGATTTTGTTTTTTTTCCGAGATGTGAACTGTAATATATACGAATGTTCATACAAATCTTTATTTACTCCCAAAGGAAGAAACTTAATAATCAAGAACACAAGTCAATGTGTGATTTGGAAATGCTTTACTTTTGAATACTTTAGCCGCAAGTCACATTACGAGACGTGTATGTGGGGATATGGCTATTTAACTTTCACTTGGTGGTGATCTCAGACGAGGTCATAGTTTAGGAGACATCTGATACCACACCATAGTTTTGGTGGGGAAATAGGTCGTCAACCCGATAGGTTTGATCTCTCTAACTTTGAATACCTATGAGGCTATGACGCTCGGAAACTGATACTTTCATGCAACTTGAGACTGAGACGAACATATACAAAACACCCAAAGTTCTTGTTAATAATTGATAAAAAGAAAACCAAAAACATAGTAATAAAATGTCTAATATTCTTCTACTTTTCATAATCCAATACTTCCCAAGGGCAAACAACACCCTTGTCCTTGTTCAGATCAGCTCTGAGATTCAACACCATCTGTTCCAACGACAAAACCTTAGCATCACAAGTATCAGATCTGGCCTCATTCTTGTTCAACTCATCTTTGAGATATGACTCATTCTTTTTCAGCTCATCTTTAAGATCCAAAACCGTCTGTTCCAACGACAAAACTTTAGCAGCACAAGTATCAGACTTGTCCTTCTCCTTGTTCAGCTTACGTATGAGATTCAACAACCCATCTTTAAGCACCAACACCCCATCTTTAAGCTCCGACAGGTCATCTTTGACATCAGACATTTCATTCGACACACCACCATTAAGCTCCAACATTTCATCTTTGAGATCCGACACCGTCTGCTTCAACAACGAAAAACCATTAGCAGCTGAAGTATCAGATTTGGCTTCATTCTTGTTCAGCTCATCTTTGAGATCCTTCACAACATCTTTAAGATCCGACATCTCATCTTTGAGACCCGTCACCACATCTTTAAGATCCGACACCGTCTGCTCAAACAACAGAACTTTAGCATCAGAAGAAACACTTTTGACCTTCTCCTCGTTCAGTTCAGCTTTGAGGTTCTTGATTTGCTTCTCAAGTTCTTGGACTCGAGACCCATCATCATCAGCAGCATTCGTTTTCTTCCTCTCCAAGGAAACTTCTTCAAGCTTTGTCTTCAAAAAGTCTAGCTTGAATCCTGCTTCTGTTAGATCGATCAACTCGCTGCGAGTGTTGCTTAGCTCAGTCTCGGAGATGCTATGTGGAGGCTTGTCCAGAGTCTCGATAAGATCAAGGAGGATATTCATGTATGTTGTCTTCACTCGTTGGTTCTTTTGTCTGACATTTACTGCAACGTTCGGGTGATTTGCAAAAAGCTTACTCAGTGAAGTAGCCTGTAAACAAGAGAAAGATTTAATTACGGAAAAGGGAATCAATTAAAGAAGATAATAAACAAGAAGAAGCATCCGTTTTATTTAATAATACCTGAGAATAAAGGACTTGGAAACCACCATAATCAAATGTCTCCTTCCCAGTGACATCTCCTTGATCAACTACTTCAACTACTTTGACTTCCACTTTAACTATCAGTTTGTTCTTCTCTAGAAACCCTTTTTCTTGAAGCTTTTTAAGAGGTACGGCCTTGGACCTACCCCATCCTGACATTTGAGCGCAGAACAATCGGCAAGTCGTATCTGTAAACCAAAACCAGAAAGATTAAATTAAAAATTTCTTCCTCGACAATCATATATATACATGAACATCTGGTAAGTAAATTACCATTTATTTTGATGAGGTCTTTGCCTAATTGGTTCACCAGAAAGAAGGAATAACTAGCTCGTCTTTTCCATCCAAGTCTCAATGATTGAGGATTCGCAACTAAGAGGTACAGAGCCAAGTGGTCATCAAACATATCTCCTTTGGGATGAACCCTAACAAACCTGAAAGAAATAAAAAAGCGAAACAGATAAATGAAGCTTGCTTGTAAACCTAATAACAGAGACAAGTGTCTTTTTTTTTTAATCCAGAGGATGAGTTAAGAAATCAAAAGCACGGTATATAATATTTTCCTTTACCATTCACAGCCGCCGCTTGAGAATTTTTGAGATGATATCGAAGCTTCCTTCTCGGAGAAGTTATCTATCTCAAACGTGAATCTCGTCTGCTTTTGATCCTCCATCTCCGAAACACTTTTCTTTTCTTAGGCTTTGTTACTTTGAGCAAAAGACTACTTTAACTACTCACAAACTTGTCGACTGAGTTAGGGTTTCGAGCACAATTTGAGGATATGAGATGAGGAGACGACGGTGACTTGGCCATGGCCCAAGGCCCATGTGTTAACGTAAGTCAAATGATTAAATAGAGTTATGGGAGAAATTTCACTATCCCACGTGACCACGGAAAAAAAAAAAAAGCTACTATGTGTGTGTATATGAAGAAACATTGTCTCATGTTTGTCTACCAATCGCAGCGACTGCGCCGGAGAAAATAGTCATTATTACGAAAGAAAACGGTAGTGGCGGAGGCAAGTTGCGTCATGAGAAAGGTGCAATCGCAAGACATGAGAACTGTCGCCAAATCATAAACCAAGGTTTGTTTATTCCCTAATGATGAAGAAAAATAATAATCAAGAACACAAGTCAAAGTGTGAGTTGGAATTTGCTTTGTTCACGTTTTCTTATAGATATGAATGTGGTTTCGTTTGTAATTGATATCCCAAAAGCACCAACAAGATAAATCCACAAGAAACAAATATGACCAGCTTAAAAAAAAAAAGTAGGCTCCGTCCATTCTCCGGGCAAAAATGTTTGCTTAACCTAGCTACCAAAAGGTTTAAGGGGCAAACCTGTCTCAACGGCAAGTGGTCTCTGTCCATTCTCGTAGACACATCGAGCTAGCTGCTATATTAACGACATTTTTAAAAAAAAATACAACATGACTCTATGCTCCGTTATTGTAAGTAAAACACTTTACCAAAGTTTCATACTCCGAAAAAAAAAACTACATTCATTGTTCAGAAAGAGTTGCTAATTGTGAGTGATGTATTTACTCTGGTCTGATAATTTGTATTATTGCTACGGTGCCACAAAACACAAAACGTTGTTTGTATTATTCAGTACAGTCCACACCAAGGAAAAGTAAGCAACAAGAAAACTTGAATGCCAGCTTTGACATCCACAAGCTGTGTCCATCTACTCTGAGATTACCGAAGTTAGAAAAACATAGGGAGAATTATTGAGGGTTTAATTTCCTCTTCTTGTTCAGCTCATCTTTAAAATCCCACACTTCATCTCTAAGATCTGACACTGTTTGCTCCAAGGACAGAAATTTGACCTTCTCCTTGTTCAGTTCATCTTTGATATTCTTGATGTCTTCCTCAAGTTCTTGGACTCTAGTATCATTGGGAGCATTTGATACCTTCCTCTTCAAGGAAACCTCATCAATCTTTGTCTTCAACCATTCTAGCTTGAATCCTGCTTGTGTTAGATCGTTTAACTCACTGCGAGCGTTTCCTAGCTCAGTCTCGGAGATGCTATGTGGCGGCTTTTCCAGTGTCTCAATGAGACCGAGGAGGATATTTATGTAGGTTGTCCTCACCAACTGATTCGTTAGTCTGAAATTTACTGCCATGTCCGGGTGCTTCACGAAAAGCTTACTCACTCTAATAGCCTGTAAACAAGAGAAAGATGCAATTATGTTAACCAGAAAAGGGAATCAATTAAAGTAGAATAAAACAACAAGAAGAAGCATTCTTATCTCTAATATTAATCATACCTGAGAATAAAGGACTTGGAAACCACTAACATCTAATGTATCCTTTCCAGTTACATGTCCACCATCAATAACTTCAACAACTTTTACTTCCACCTTAACGATAATTTTTTTCTTCTCTAAAAGCCCTTTTTTCTTAAGCTCTTTAAGAGGCAAAGCCTTTGTATAACCCCATCCTGTGACCTCAGCGTTAAAAAAGTTGAACAAAATTTCTGCAAGACAAAACCAGAAAGATTCATTTGAATTTTCTTCTTCATCAGATATATCCATAATTATATTCATGGAAGATAAGCTAATTACCAGGTTTTTTGAATAGCTCTTTGCCCGATTCATTCAACAGAACGAAGGAAAAACTAGCTCGCCTTTTCCATCCAAGTCTCAATGATTCAGGATTCGCGACATAGAGGTACAGTGACAACTGACAAGTGATCATCATCAAGATCTCCTTTGGGATAAACATTAACAACCCTGACAGATATAAAAAAGAGAAACAGATAAATCAAGCTTGGTTTGTAAACCTAATGACAGAGACAAGATATTTTTGAATCCAGAGGATGAGTTAAGAAATCAAAAGCGCACAATATAATGATATAATCTTTGCCTTTACCATTCGCAGCCGCCGCTTGAAAATTTTGGAGATCGTACGAGACCTTCGTTATCGAAGAAGTTATCTATCTCAAAAGTGAAACTCGTCTGCTTTGATC